>CM052292.1:1833709-1873785 GCA_028455765.1 Lasioglossum oenotherae | reverse complement strand
ACAACATATTTAAATTTTATCAAAATCGGTGAGGTGGGACCTTTTATGCACAATTACCATTTCTTTTTTTCCTTCAATCAGATATGTTGTTTAAAAAATTTTAGGAATGTATTGATTTATACTGGAATTGGTTTGAGGCCATATCTTATTTTTTTTAAAACATTGATGGTCTAGCTATTGGCTTATATGATTGGCGGAAGTGAGTTTTGCTATTGAAATTCAATAGTATTAAATATTAATATGTATATTATTATTCGTAATATTTCTTTTTTTCCTTCAATCAGATATGTTGTTAAAACAATTTGAGAAATTGTATTGATTTATACTGGAATTGGTTTGAGGCATATCTTATTTTTTTGAAAACATTGATGGTCAAGCTATTGGCTTATATGATTGGCGGAAGTGAGTTTTGCTATTGAAATTCAATAGTATTAAATAAATATTAAAATAAGTTCATATGATATTGGCACTATTCAATAGTACATCTTATTGAATCAACATATATTTTTTTTGTTTCGACAGGATTTTTTTCTCAGTGTAGGAATTTCGTTGTTGAGATTTGTATTTGAAGCAACATTAATTACTAGACTGCGGATCTTGATGCGTTTATGGCATCTAAAAATGTTACAAAAATGCTGAAACGTGAAGTTCGATAGAATGTGGTACGATTTTTATTTATTCCAGATCTAAAAAGGCTACTACAGTATTTTATCAATAAAGAGGGACCATGCTGCTCGGGCGGCCTCAGTCGCCGACAAGTATGATATCATACGGTACATCGGTGATACTACACTAATCCGAATGACAAAACTGTCTTATTTTTAATTATTTTTCATCGAACTTTCACCGACATATTCCTGACATTTTTCTAATGAATATAATACCAAACATGATATAATTCCGATAATATTTACTTGTGTAATGGACGATGAAAGTTTCGAACACAAGGAAGAACGTGTGGAAAGTTCTTTGAACTGTGCCGGCGCGCTGCGACTTTCCGCGTCTCTTTCTTTCCCATACGCTGTCCTTCTTTGCATCGAAAACTTTCATCGTTCATTACACAACTAAATATAATTTGAATTATATCATATTTGGTATTATTTTCATTAGAAAAATGCCACGAATATGTTAGTCAAAGTCCCATCAATAAATAATGAAAAATAAAGAAGTTTTCTTTTGGATTAGTTATGTTTACACTTCTAGGCGACCGAGGCCCGCCTCAAGCTCCGCTGTCCCTTTTTACGTTCGGCAAAAGTCAAAGAATAGTATCCCTGGCGGATAATTGTCCCTGGGCCGACCCGTGTTCGGGACAATTATCGATAAAATACTGTACTACGAAATAGAAGATTTTATTTGATTCTAGTTTCTTAAAATTCGTCCACAAAAATTTTGAAAATTGCATAAACATCCGCAGTCCACTAATTACCATAGCTATTAAATGCTAGGCCCTAGATTGCCAGAAAATGGATCAACATGTATCGAATGGATCAGGTTATTCGCAAGAAACGAGGCACAGTTTTGCTCCTGCGGTTATAGCATAAAGACAGAGTCTTTCCCTCGTGAGTTAATCCTTTCAATAGAGTTTTTGCCTGCATCTATTAATCACGGTCTGTTAAGCACTTAATTGAGAATGATATGATCGTTATACAGGGTGTCCCGTTATTAACTGGTATTCATAAAGGAGGCGGCGGTTCAGCAAAGAAAAATGAAGGAAAAAAGCATTCATGCTAGTCAAAACGAATACTCGACGCTCGGCGACTCGACGACGGCGTTAACGTTTAATTAACGTAAAAAATCACGCCTTTTATAGCAACCTATCCGGTAATTACATAATTTTTCTTCGATCGGCAAGTCATTTTACTTTATTTTCTTTATATATTATATATTATTTTTTGTATATTTATTTTGTATATTATTTTTTTGTATATTTGCATTACATACTGCGCTCGATGCTAATTTTTATTTCACACCGTACCTTAGGCTGCTAATTGCATTCGATTGCGATGCTGTTGTCTACAAACACAATTTGTCGGCGTTTCGTAAGGAATTTTCATCCGAGGAAATAAACGGCCGACGATAACGTCACGGTCATTGCAAACGAGTTCCGGTTAATCGTTTTTCGATGGGTTTCCGAGGACATAATAAGAAATATCCTATGAGGAAATTCGCCCGATGGAATGATCATTTTACGAGCCCAATGCTCGCTCTGTTCTAACAGGTTGTTGGTGTTGTTAAAGAGACAAAGATTTGGCACCGATGCAGCGGAATCTTGGATTCGGTTACCTTCGGGCACACCAAATAATGAAGCTTCGAAGACAGGTTAATAAATCTGGCCCCCTTAAGCGGCATTTCTTCCGGTCGATTGTTTGGGAAGTTTTGTGATTTGTGGCACGTGAATTCTATAGCACCCGGAAACCACGAATTATTCGTTTGAGAGGAGTATTGCACGGAAATGCAAGAAAAATGAAATGCACAGTGAAGAAGATTAACACTAAACCTACCACTGCCTACCCGGTCAAATGACCGGGTTCATATTTTCCATGATAAAGGTGAATTGTTTAGCGATCGTAATAGTTTAATAAAAATTTATGATCTCGGCGCTAGGTTCGATCAGTTATACATTCAGCAAATGTGCAATTATTAAATAATGTGTCTTGAAGTTTCGATCCCAATGTGGATCATTTTCACAAAGAACATTTATTGCGTCTGAAATTTTTATATGAAGAATTAAATTTTGCAAATATTTTAACCTCTCAATTAAAAGAGGAAAAGATTTCACGCAGAGGTCCTATCAATTATGAAAATACGGTAGTAATTCCATTTATTAAAGATATCTCGTGTGACATTCAAAGAATTTTTAGAAAATTTAGTTTTCGTACCATCTTCACAATACCATCTTATCTAAAAAATTGGTTCCCTTCCATCAAAGATAAAATTCCTCTAACAAAAAATTGTAATGTTGTTTATCAAATACCATGCTTTGGTTGTGATTTAACATACATTGGACAAACAGGCAGGCATTTGAATACACGCATAACAGAACATAAACGTAACATTTTCCTTCCTCCAACAAAGCATACCGCTTTAACGAGACACTCAGTAGCTTCTGACCACCGTTTTGATTTCCATAACGTGAAGATTATTGACCAGGAATCTAACCTACAACGCAGATTATTATTGGAAACCATTCATATGATTAAACAACAAAGCGTAAATCATAGGTACGAAACACCTAAGATTCATGATTACTACGCAGCATTACTGAATCAGTAATGTTTTATGATGATCTTTCCAATATAATTTAGATTCTACTTTCCCATCTTCACAAACATGCTTTTTCGTTATCACTTTTGGTATAATTGGTACAACCACAAATGAGCGTTGATATAATAAAATGTACTAGATATAAAGGAAACCATGTTACAATGAATAACTTAATTTCAATGTTCTATGCGCTGTTCAAAATTGCCGCCAGAGGTCACTGAGTTCCACCATAGATCGAGTCGATCAACCAATCAATAGACTGTTTGTCTAGATGTATGACACTTCACGCTCTTACGTCGGGTTAGCACATAGTTTCAGTTACATATTTGCCACCATATCTGATGGATGATCTGCACGTGTATTATAGTTTATTCTAAAATGTTTTTTTCAATTTGATTGACATGGATTTCATTTACATGGTTGTGTTATATAAATATTTGCAAAATTTAATTCTTCATATAAAAATTTCAGACGCAATAAATGTTCTTCGTGAAAATGATCCACATTGGGATCGAAACGTCAAGACACATTATTTAATAATTGCACATTTGCTGAATGTATAACTGATCGAACCTAGCGCCGAAATCATCAATTCTTATTTTATATTTTCCATGTCACAATTATTGAAATTATGAAGTTGCTTATATGGAACTTGATTCGATAAATTCCTTTATCCAAGCACATATTGTCATACAAACTGCACGAAATCTAAATAAATAGAGCCACGTCATTTTTGTATGCTAGAACATTTTAGTAATCGCTTTTAGTGCTCGGTAGGTTTAGTGTTAACCCTCGGACAACGGATGATTTTTATAGCTATACATATAATTGGCAATGCGTAGGACCGTTCACAGCTCTAATTAATAATTTTCGAAAAATTTGCTTTTCATGATATGTAGCTCGTGTAAACACAATAGTCTTTCCGATATCCTCAATGAAATCCCTTACTGACCATTAGACCTAAAACAACCCCCCCTTTACAGAACTCAAAACCTATTATATTCATTCGCTTCCGATCAGTCTCTTACCGAGTCTTGTCTAGACATATTTATATAATATAATTATGTAAGTTTATATATATATATTTATTTATGTAATTTATATATTTATATTAACTTATATTGAGTATCCGGAATACAACAATGGTATTAGCTATTTTCAATTATTCCTTTAAGGAGGCAGCCACGTGTTGACCCCTAACCTCTTATTATCACTACTTTTTAATGTACTTATTGTTAGTTGTTGCTCTTATAATAGAGCTGGGAAACAGCTATTCAGTTAGTTTAATTTCCACAAATTGAGTACTTAAATGACAATTTTGATGTTCCCGGTCAAAAATGACTCCGGCATAGCACACGGAGAGGGTTAAATAAACTTAAAAATAATAATAATATATAATATAATATAATAATATATAATAAATAATATTAAAAATATTTGGAAAAAATTATACGAACATGTGTGAAAGTATGAATTAGTCAATGGAATAATAATCCTACGAGTGTTTCTCTTTCGCGCAGTAAGACAGGCACGACCACACAAATCGCCGACGTTATGCAATTGTGGATAAACGCTCGGTGTACAAAGAAACAATGCAATTCCGGCAACAATGAGGCAAGAAGCTTATCTGGCTGTTTATTGCACGAATTAATTACTCGTCGGTCATTTAATCTAATAACGAAATATATAATTCTATGAAGCTTCTCACGCGCTGTTGTGTCAATCTGTTCACCTTGAACAATCGCAAATATTTATTTCTTCGCTCTCCGTCCGAGGAAACAAGCGAGCGTCCCATCGGCTCTCAATCGCCGCTAACGCTGTTCAAATACGATGCAAATGTTTCGTAAATATTTGGTCGTATTTTTCTAATAAATTCGCTTTTCACTATCAGCTGCAGCTACACTGTGCGATTCTCGGTAGCGTGTGAATGAAGGATACGACAGTCAGTTTCCACGAGTAGGAGTGCTAAAATATTTCGCAAGTGGTTGCTGACGTGTTGAGCAGGAAATTGGGATACCGTGTTGCATTAAAAAACGTGTAGAAGAAAACCAAGGTTGAGAAATTTTTAAATGTTGTGTAACAAAGCCTTTACATAATTGCCAGAGGACACCTGAATTTCTTAAAAAGTTACTTTCGATTCCACTAATTTCTGAAGATCGTTTTTTCTTTTTTTTTTAATAGGGACTTGATTATTACATAAGCTGCAATTGAGATCATGTTGGAATTCAAGGATAGAATTTACATGTGCGAAGCCTTGGAAAATAATCGAAACGATTTCGATCCTGGGGAAGATAGTGATTGTACTTCTATAGAAGCTTTGGGAATAAACTGGAAGGAAAATCATATTCGAGACCGCTGGAACAGGAAGCGAATGCGCATAAATTTCACAGGAGTCCTACTATGTACCGGTGGAATAATGATTTTTCTGCTCCTCGAAAATGCGGATGTTACGCTGCAGAAAACGCGCTAATGAAAAGGAACCCGATCGGAAAGCTACGGGCGCGTCGTTCTGCCGGAAATTGCCCTAATTCCTATACATTTTCGATAATAATTCGGCGAGAAACCCACCCCGTTTTTATTTGGGAAATAATCTTCCTTTTCCCTCGCTTTTTAGACGATTTAAATAGCAAAGGAAAATATAGAAATTTAATGAATTTTGTCGAGTGCAAGCCAATGACGACATTGCACGTGTCTTCGTACGCGCAGCTATTACTGTTTAAAAATTGTCCAGTCTGTGAAACTGATGAACTTTAGTACGTATAAAAACAGCTCTACAATTCAAGATTTCTTCCGTGAAATTTGGGCAAAGTAAAGTATTAAATTTACAAATATTTTCTATCTACGGGATCGACACGTTTTCCAAGCGATGAATACATAGTGTGGTCTAAGTATGGAACTACATAATAATAAATGCATATCAACTGTTCATTGAGATTCATGTATACGAGATATGTAATGACTCTGCAACTATTCATTAGTTTTCGCAGAACTGTGGGAGGATGGCTGAAAATAGTTGCAAAATTCAAAACAATGTGTGCTCGAATAAAAATTATAAAATATCCAACAGTTACAGCTACCTGAATCGAATTAACAATAAATAATATTGATCAATATTTATGAATAAATTGAATTCTAAAGTTATATAAATGAAGCACACCACATATATATATATATATATATATATATATATATATATATATATATATGTATTTCTTGTTCTTGACTGGACCGTCGTAAAGAATGTTATCTCAAGGCAATTGGCAGTTATCAGTTTCGACACTGATAAACCCAATAGAATAGCGAAAAATTCCCGGAGACATATAAAACAATAAAAAAGAAGCAAAGACACTGTGTATACATGTCCTCCAATTAATTCACCTCACCGCAAACAAATTAATTCCTTGCCTCGGCCAAAGGAGATCCCACGGAACACTTGTTGTATTAAACACAAACATATTACATAATACATACATGTATTCAGTTGGATCTACTCAGGCAGATACGCTGGCAACCGGCCTGCATATGCAGGCTATGTAATAGAAAGTATTTCACATTCTGATGTATGTATCTCACGGTATTTACATTCCCGGGAAATGTAACAGACTGTTGAGATTTAAATGGAAAGATATTCAAATGCATCGTTGATCAAACAGTGAAATCAACCCAAAAAATGCACCTGAACATACATTACTTCGTACACATATAAATCAAAATGATTACAATCATTTTTTTAAAGATATAGAATTATTCTTATTATTATTATTATATAGATTATAGAAAGTGCTAGGAAACTGTGATACACCAGAGTGTATAATAAAATAATGATTTTATTGTGCTACAGCATAAAAAAAATTAATTGATTAATTTATCAGAAATTTCTTGTGGCCGGTAAATAGGACCAAAACTTCGGATTAAATCTTCGTTAATGTTTCTTTTGCTTTTTAACGAAATCGTCCAGAAAAATTTGATGGAAAATAAATTGCAGAATGCGTAACTATTTTATGTAGTACCTTTACGAGTATGAAAAAAGTAATCGTTTTTTCGAGATCATCGGAATTAATAAACGGGAGTCGGTGTATTAATATTTCATGATAAATTAGGAATATGTAATATGAAAATAAAGTACGATTGCAGTGATCGTAGTATAGTCAGCTTGTAAAACAGTTCTAACGATGGGAAACACGGAGAGGACCGCGGAGCTAATGAAAGTGTTCGTTGTCGCGGTTCGATTGAATTAACTCACCGTTAATCAGCGACTCAAGGTTCCCGTGAGTGGGGCTCATGAAGCTTTTGGGTACGGGCACGCTGGCGATCAGGCATTTGATAGCTAAACGCCACCTGCTCGCTTCTCTCAGATTATCCTCGTATTTATCGAAGCTACGGAACCTCAGGGTGATAGTCGTTCTCTCCCGTCGCTTTACATCCTTCATGCGAGCTTTCTTCAGCGTGTACGCGTAAATGTAAAGATAGGCCGATGTGTCGAACTCATCGTAACACTGGAAAGCTTCCGCGGATTCAACGAGCTTCAATTGCGATCTGGACGTGCCCGGGCCGCAGACGCAGCTTCCCGCGCTTTTGCGCTTCGAGCGCATACATCTGCAGCCGATTATGTCTCCTAAAGCGATCGTCTCGACCTTAGTCGCACCATTATTGTCCTTCTCGAGGCTGAGACCCTTCTCTGTCAGCCTCACCTTGTAATAGGTGTTCTTCTTCGACGTGACATAAAACGTCTCCTCTAATAGAGTGCTAGAGTGCACTTGACCGCCGTCCTCCATGACACGACGACTGTCCCCGGGCCAATGATGACGACAAACTTGAATTACACGGACATTCCCGCCATAAGATCATTATCGTCGGTATTTAACACACACACTGGCTGCGGACATCTCACCGATCATTAAACGAGACCTTCCGCGCGAAGGTACCATCCCAATGATTGTCTATTTAACAGATGTATTCACTTGACAGTTTGAATCCTAACTGACACTATCCTTCATCTCTTTCTACTGGGTCCTACCGATTTTATGTAGTTACTCCGGCTCGGTCCATTGCGAATTCAACGAAGCACGTGCATTTCTACGGGTATCACACCGTCGATGGGTTTACTCGGAGTTATTTTACTCGGTGGATGGTTCTGCATTCGCGTTCCTTGATAACGGTATCTTTTTTCGTACGGATCGAATGTCTGGTCAACTTGGAACCACGGTCGACAGAAATTATAACAGCATTATCTCGGCGACTCCCGTACTTGCGCGCACTCGAGCATTGAACTGCCTCGAATACTCCGATGCAGAAGTATATACTGTTTATGTGATACCTGAAAGACCAATTACTATAGGACGGTACTTCGAAAGACTGCCATCAGAGGGCCGCGAAACGTAGTCGCTCAAAATTGGAAAATAAAGTTGCCAGCGGCGACCTCTTCACGATGGACTTACAGGATCCTGTAATGTGCTGCAGCGTCCACTTGTGAATTACCACCTAATTGTTTAAGTCATGATTAATGAGTAATCAGAGTAAAGATACAAAGCATATCTCTTAAGTCTACATTTAAATAGATTTACCTTTGAAGAGATTTACATTACCGATATCTTGGCTATATCAGAATCTACATTATCCACATCCGTCACAGGAAGTACCGTTCACTACCATCTACCGAAGCGCGGGAGAAGTCTTAACATTCAACATGGCTTATCGATTTATACGTTCTAAAACATAATATTGTTATCAAAACACATAAATACAGTTACGCACATAATTGATCACACGCACTTAAAAACAGAATAACTTTTTTTATGAAGGGCCCAAACGACTTTACTTTCTCTCTAAGGCTAAAAGGATTAGTTTATATAGTAAATGACGTCTATATAATAAATATGTTGAAAAATGCATCTTTTAGCTGGACCAATAACGAAAATTTCAAGTATGTGTTTTGTAAACTGAAATTGGTTTACGAATTATAAACAATCAAAAGTGGTAAAAATTGCAATCTTTCATGATTCTCGGCCTACAACTGCCATTTTCACCACTTTTCATCGTTTATAACTCAGTGATCAGTTATGTGTTTTTTCTTTCCTCAATTTTGCTTCTTTGAATTTCATGTCCCTGTAACAATAAAAAATGCATTCATTCATGTTTAGTTAGTTCTCCCCGTTCTCACGGAAGAGCACTCTTGTCGCATTTAACAGCGCCATCTGGAACATCCGTTTCTATGAACCTGTGCAGTCCAGGTTCTTGCTTGCCCGTTTCTTTTCCGGTTTATCAAAATGGTAAGACAGTGACGTGAATTCGTCGGATTCCGAAAATCGATAGACATTCGCCGCATCTCTGTGAATCCTAACGAAAGCGGATCCTAATATGGTTGCAAATGTGTCGAAGATGGTTAACGAGTATTATTTCGGTTTTAGGGTATTGATATTAACCACAAACACGACAGGAAGGTTCGGCGTACAGAACCTAAATCGCAAGATGTCTACTTGCGACTTCTCGTCAAGGTAAGCTCTATCACGTGTTAAACACTTCCCAATCCTAAAATTAAACCGCGCACAGCATTCTTTAAAATCCATATTTCGTCGCTCCATAAATAATCCGCTGGACGCTAGTAATCTCAGTTCGATAACACGGTTATGTATACCAACCGAAAGCATTTGTTGTCATAAACACGTGAGCTCTGGCTACTGAGATCGATTTTGCGAATCGCACTCTGTGTTAACACATTTATGTGTTGATCCAATTTGAACGTTCGCTAGAGAAATTCGTCAATTTACTTATTCCGTCTGGACGCTCCAAGCTAAGGATGATTATAGTGAATGACACATTGCAACTCAAAAAACCGCGGTAGTTTACGTCCACGATTAGATTCGCATCGTGAAGTATTCTTGTATCGTTTTCTCTGAACTATTACGATAATTTATCTTTCATACATCGTGGTATATACACAAATTTATTACTTTTGCAGCTCTACCGTTTTCTGGCGAGGCGTACAAACGCCAAATTCAACAAGATCATTCTCAAGAGACTTTTTATGAGCAAGATTCATCGTCCTCCAATTTCTCTTGCGCGTGTAGTCAGGTTTATGAAGAAACCTGGCCGTGAAAATTCCATTTCGGTGATCGTTGGCACTGTAACGGACGATGCTAGGATTTTTGAAGTTCCTAAACTTACAGTGAGTATATTAATCCTGGAGAAGCTAAGCTTGACAAAGTTAAAATTACTATTTCAAAGGTCCCTGATCTAATCAGTTTATTATTGTTCTGCGATAGGTTTGTGCCCTGCGTATTACTGAGAAAGCCAGAGCCCGTATCTTGAAGGCTGGAGGTGAGCTGATCACTTTTGATCAGCTGGCACTGCGTGCACCCACCGGAAAGCGGACAGTGTTAATGCAAGGCCCCAGGAAGGCGCGTGAAGCAGTGAAACACTTCGGACCAGCTCCTGGTGTGCCACACTCGCACACGAAACCATTAGTACAGTCTAAGGGAAGGAAATTTGAGAGAGCAAGAGGCCGTAGGCGAAGCTGTGGTTATAAGAAATAAATATTGTTTAATTGCCATCATTTATTGTACCATACCCTTGAGCTAACTTGCAGAATCTAGGTACTCTGTCTGTTTCTACATTCTTTTATATTGCAAGTCGAGGCGGTTGGAAAATAAATGTCGGCTTCTTAACAACGCACCTCGTATTTTCATTTACTTTGCTTTAATGCAACCATACAGTTCTTCGAGCCGAAAATGAAGGAGCGTCCGGTAAGCAACGCGTTGAATTTAATTTATGTCTGTGGCTCATTATTTTCCTCAGGGTTCTCCGGCACCTCTTCAGGTTTTTCATCATCGTCCGACTGTGTTTCTTCCGAACCAGTAACATCCGGGAAATACAGTTTCGATTCCTCAGAACCCTTCTCCGGATTCTCACTCACGTGATAGGGACCAATACCAGCAAACCCTAAAAACGCTTCACATCCTACTTTCTTCACCACACACACAAACGTCTCATACCCCGTTCTCTCCCTTGTATTTTCCTCGAATTCGTCCATACTTCCAGCAATTATTTTTGCCTCCGGTGGTTTGTCGGATTCGAAAATACCAAAGTGGACCACTTCATCCTCAAACTCTTCTAGAACTATTCTCAACTCATTTTTCCGCGTGTAATCGTACTTGAATACCACTATCGGTACGTTTGCAGCCTTATCTTCGTACTGGAAAGTGAATAGTACGTGCGTTAGATAGTGTTCAAAAGAGTAAAAATTGATTAGCTCACCGGGTATGTTTGGTTGGTGTACGTGGTAAAAATCGTGCGATAAACGATCGCCTTGTTTCTACAATTCGGCGGTGTCCATGCAATTGGAAAAATCTCGGTTTCATTCTCGGGTGGTGCGGAGGCGGGTCGATGGCGACCCGCGTAACTGAGAAATTGAACAAATTTAATAAAGGAATATTTTGACAATAACCATTAACAATTACCATTCTTCGGTGAAAACTGTTTCCGCACTCGGTAACTCCGGTTCTCCGAACAGTAGACTCATCAACTGTGCATGAATATCGATATCTGGGTTTTCTTCAGCAACTCTCAACCTTATGAACATACATTTACCATCTAGTAATAGACTCTTGTGATTTTCTGGCAACACGTAATCGGACTGCAGAAATGTTGATCATATTTTAATTAATTCTTCAAGCTTCTAACGAGAGAAAATTATTTCAGTTATATGTACTTCGTTATAAAGTTTGCTGAGGATGTCCTCGCTAAGCCGCTTTCTTATTTCCTGGTCAACTATGAAATTCCCTGGTAATATCTCTTCTATCAATTCCACGTACGGTGGACTAGACTTTTTGTCTCTCTTATGGTCTTCTTCGTCTTTGAAAACCCATGGATAGAGCAAGAGACAAGTTTCGTTTTTTAGCGAAGTAGTTAAGTGAAGCATCTCTGTTTCGTATCGCGCTACAGCTTCAGCTTCTGCAAATTTAGGACGGTATTTAGAACAGAACTTGTAGGAGGGTTTTAGAGGGCTGAAAGTATTTTTCAAAACCTTTCCGAGCTTTTTTCGCCGCTTCTTTCGCTATCCTAGCTTCCTCGATCATTTTTAATTGTTTCACTTCCTCTGGACTTCTTTCAGACACTTCCAAAGAGAATCTACAAGTATGTGATGTTAATCAAAATATTTTTTAATATCCGATGACTAGAATATTATACATACTCGTGTTCCTTGCCATTTTGCACCCTCTGCAACTCGGCCGTCAGCATTTTTAACAATTGCGGACACTGTGCGCCGAACATTAGATTTATCATTCGACCATTCTAAAAAAATAATATTTATGCGGTGAAATTATTTTTTAAATCGACAAAAGTGATTTATAATTCATTTACGTGGATGAACATCCAAATTGGTTCGCTTTTCCCTTGGAAGCGCTCTAGATCCGTTATGTAGTCACATTTCGCCTAAATTGATAACAATAATAATTATCAAATTAACTTATTATATATTAGGAAATATTAAAATAAAAATTTACCGTAGCATAACTTAACGCATCTCCCCCGATCTCCATTTTGACTTTCTTCAGGATGCTCACCATCCCCGTGCATGGTCCACTCCATTCCGAATAAACATCCACCACTAAAAAATAAATTACAAAATAAAAAAACCAGAAATATACTTTCAAGATACAGTAGATCATTATGTCCCTATTAAACCAGTTTTCTTCAGAAGCTTCTCCCAGTCTTCGTTATTCAAAATTTCGGTTTGCAGCGCCGCCGGCACTGATTTCTTCGCCATTTTCCGTGAAGACTTTAAACCACCCTGCATCAAATAATTAAATGTATAGTTATTACCAACAATTATCAGTATTTCCTAAAGTTCAACGATTTATTAAAGAATCGATAGATTAATCCCCGTTGCTTTCAAACTAGCTCAAACCATCTTTCAGCTGGGAGATAAAAAATTTCATCACATCGAATAAACAAAAATTAATTTTTGCGCTGTTTATAATATAATAATATAATATAATTTATAACATAATATTGTTAATTGCTCATTTGCACGTCTAATACTTTGGTCATTTTTTTCAGAGACAACAACTCGTCTAATCGAAGAACTTCGCGAAGAAAGCGCGCGAGTACCCTTTTCCGGCGCATCATTTTTGAAACCGCGCAGCGTCTCGTCAAACTATTTTCTATCTGTTGAAACGCGTTCGATCGGGATCGCGTTTTCTTTGATCTATCTTGGTCGAGGCACAGAGAGAAACTGTAGAAGCCTGTACATTTCTAAGACCATGCCTTTCGGCTTACAGGACGGGGACATCGGTGACATGGAGGACACGCAAACTTTACCGATTAAGTCGGCTACCAGCTACACAAATACACGCACAGATAATTACAGTGCAACAGAGGATCGAGCATTCCACCGACAAGAATTTCCTATGCATTGCACCCGACATGAAATATGAATCTTCGGCAGGACTCCGTGTAATTATAGCCGGCTGTATATGGGTATTTCCACAATACTATTGTGCCTTTATAAGTCTCTGCAAGATTTATTGAGCCGCATGAATAGCTGAGGCATATTATCATACTCCTTCGAGCTGGTTCCGGTGAAAAGGTATAAATTTAATCGGTAGACGTATTAAATCGATCATGTGACAGGTAAGCCAATTTTTCCGTGATTTGAATAAATTATTGCGCGACCCTATATAATGTCTTATTCCTGAGCTCTAGCTTTTTCTTTCATTCATGTTTTCTGGAAATCTGTTTATTAATAATTGAGAGTCCTATTATTTTCTCTTGAACAAATTGAAAATAATTTTAAAATTGTGTTGATCAATCATTTCTTTCTGGTTATAAAGCGAAACAGTTGTATTAGGTTCCATAAAGTAGCTGGTTTATGATTAGGAATAATTGTTGCGTGAAATGACAAATTTTAAGATATTTAGAATCGCTGCGCCCATCAATTTTACTGTTGACTGCAGCTTAATTACGTAATTACGAAGCGGCACGCAACGTAAACATGCGAAGCTAATATTAGAAATGTTTATTTTCGCAAGCAATTTGCAATTTGTGTGTAATGAAAGGCTGTGCCTATTGACTTGGCATTTTGAAAATGAGAAGAATGTATTCGTAATGTAAAATAATGGTAATGCTTTAAAGAAAGTACAGAAAGTTTATCTTTGTGCTAGAAATGTATATTTCTCTAATAAAGAAGAATTACTAGATTTATTTTGTATTCCGGAGAATTCTGGATATATTTATTTAAAAATAGTTTCAGGTGTTTCCTGAATTTACAAAGAAAAATTTTTGTCCTTTTCAAACGTACCGCTCAATTCAAACGAGTTTACTTCAAGATGGCGGTGGAATCGAGGACTATATTTACGAACACAGTTTCTATAGCAATACAACAACAAATACACCTCCACGAAAAAATACAATATTGATTTGTTCGATTGCTAATACTTTCTCAATCGTAAACATTATCAATACAATGTGCAACTTTCATTATCTACTTTTCACCAATGCCATCACTGAATTTTACTGTATTATTCAATGCAAAGCGTAGTATTCAAGTAGAAACTTATGCTGCATTGAATTTTGTTGCATTGGAATACCATAGCAACATTCCTTGGATTCCTGAGATTGATAAACTGATGCAGTCATACCAATATCAAACTAAAATTATATTTCAAATGATGAAAATAATATTTTGATCATTCTATTAATTTGTAGGAGAGGAAGAATTCAATCACACGACTAAGTTTTATTAAAATCAATGTGCTATCAGTTTAATAACCCTTTTCATTGCTTCAGTTTCACAGTTTAAATTCAGCGCCGTTTAAAAATCGTATATAATGTGCCATCTTTATTCAATATGGTGAACTAAACATTAAAGCTAATGCACAACAAATTGTTAACTGTATGCTTCTTGTAAAATGTATATGAATACTTCGAAAACCAATGTTAACACATTACCGACCGGTGATTATTGCATAATTTAGAAAAATCTATGGTACACGATTTTTTACAATACTTTTTAATGGAACTTTCAGTAGCAACAGCAATTTTCATTGTGAAGTAACAAATCACCCTCAACAATGTCATCTAATAACTGTAAAAGAAAATTTCTATGCTTTCTTGTGGTATAGCACAATTATTGAAAATACTATTGATAGGCTTTCGGTATAGGTAAAGTGTTAATAAATAGTGCGTTCTAAATTAAAATAAATAGATTTTTATACATTGACATGAAATAAGGGATTTAAACTTCCCGCTTCGGAGTGTCGCCTCTTGTATCTCTACATTCTTTGCCACAGGTCTATCAGATATATATAGGTATCTATAATTTGTACATCGAGTGTGCTATCTAGCTACGTTGCAAATGCCATGACCAGCGAGGGTTCGTGGTTCGCTTTTCTCTTCTTCTCCCCTCCTTTCCCACCATTTCCTTATCTGAATCAGCTGATTATTGTTTTCGTATTTCCAACGAAACGGACGGTTGCTGCAGTTATGCTACCCGATACGTATTAGTGGGCGACGGGTACCGAGCATCCTAATCGGCGCGTCAAAAACGACGAACGGGTTTCTTGTGCGTTCTCCGTCGCGGCTACTCGTTGTGCTGCACCGACGCGCTTCGTATTTCGAACAAAAAGATTGACGTTTCGCGGGCGGGGTGACATCACTATCGTTTTCTGTTCGTGTTGTGTCAGTCACTCGCAGAATGACGCAGTAGAAGGTCGTTTCCGAGATGGCGAGCTTCCCAGTATGAGGATACAGTTTTACGGCGAGGTAAATCGAACCGTTTCTCCTCTACGTCGATCCGTGAACGATCGACACCGTAGACATCTGTTTGCTCGGGCAAACTAAAATATAGACGCAGTGCGTGAAACGAATGCTTTGTTGTGAGACCCGTTGCTTCGTTCTACCCCCTTTGTTCGACGAAATGTCAGGGTCGCTCGTTTCACGCCAGAAACGTCTATCTTTTTCCACGGGAGAATCTAATCTCTCCAGATTCGATCGCTCGAACGATTGGACATCATTAAGGGCCTCACAGCTTGTTCAACCGTTTTGACATTTCCGGTCCGCCTTTTATTAATTGTCCCTGAGCGTGTACACACCACGAACAGCTGTACGCTGGATTGTGTAATATTCTTTAACAAGCAAAATAGATTCTCCCACTACTTCCCACCGCTACTTCGTTTCTACGTTATTCGACGCACCGATTCACTTTTCGGGAATTATTTATTTTTTCGCAGCGCACCTGATAATCCCGTCGCAGCTGCTCTCGTACACCGCTGTACTACTCACGGTTTTTACGCGAGTTTTTCTGGTTTTTGTTTCTTATCGTTATCAACCATATTGTTATTAATAGAAATGTGTACGTCCGGTACACTTAATTTCCCACCAATGAATGGAAATTTTCGCGCGTAGTAAGTGCAGACTCTTTTTTCGCTGATAGATTTTTTTCGCATCTGCCGAGAGATTATTTCGAATTTACGCAATTACGCTGTCTCCGGAGTGGTCGTCCGTTTACTTTGTTTTCTTATAGCGAAATTTAGTTTCTCTCGTGGAAATTCGTGCTCGTAAATCGCTGTTTTCTATTAATATTTAATTATCTCTCGGTAAATGTCGTTTTATTGTTTTGTTTTGACAGCATCCACTAAAAAACTTGGAAAACCACAAATTATAATATTTTATAATTTCTTCTGCATCGATTGTGCGAAGCAGTGGTTAAATAAAAATTCATCTTATCCCTCGATAGTCTTTTCATGGTCAAACCAACATAACGTTTTATATTTCACCCTGTTAATTTCTTCATAAACGCATAAAGATCCGCAGTCCAGTAATTGTAATAAATATTGAATATTTATCATTTTTTTGTTTTGTTTCTTTCTAGGTAAACATATTCAGTTCGGGAAGAAAAAATGGCTGCAGACTCTCCGAGGCGTGGTGTGCATAAAGGAGCTCAAGTCGTGTCACCTCAGCCTATAGTTGATCGGTCGATAATAGATAGTGTCGCTGGGATTATCAATGATATAGTTCCACAGGTCGGTATTGCAGGTCATTGTCTGTCGCAGAATTTTTTCATTGAAAAATATATATTATCTTATTTATGAGCAGGCTTATACCGGCACACTCAATTCTGATAACAAGGAATCTATAACATGGGCACGGTTTGAGTATGCAGACATTAACGATCCGGTCTTATATCCAGACTACAATGAAGGCTCTAACACACCACCTTTGTTACTGGTGCTCGGTTATACTACCGGAGTTCAGGTCTGAAATTCTCTTAGAAAAATTCATATTTTCGTAAATTACTTTGTCAGCACCGCAATAGCATTTCGAGTACCATAAGTACATAAAAATCTGCAATCTCTTTGCCACATTCTTCAGTAACTATAAAACGAAATGCTAAAGGTGGTGCATGTATATACATAATTGCTAATTTTAGTACTTCGGTACGCTATAGCAGCAGAGATTGCAAATGGTACTTGTTGGTACAGACAATTTGTAGCCACCTAAATGCATTGATTTCCAAATGCAGGTATGGTTGATAGCAGCGACAGGAGAAGCAACGGAAGTGTTATCATGGCGACAAGGGGTGGTTCGCACTCTGAGAATTTTACCGAATCCAAAGACTGACGATGAGAATATCGATCTGTTCGAGTCGAAACGGCCGATGGTGGCAGTGTGCGATTCAGCTGGACCTGGACCACAATTTTGCAACATCAGCTTCATTTCGTTGAAGACCGGAGAGCAAGCTAAAAGCATCAAATTCAAAAATCCAGTTTACGACATTCTGGCGAATAAGCGATCCATAGTAGTGACGTTTCTAGAAAAAATTGCAGTGTTTAATGCCCGGACATTGGAGGACGTTTTAACGGTCACCACTTGCTATGCGAGTCCTGGTCCGAATCCAAATCCTGTTGCATTGGGAACGAGATGGCTTGCGTACAGGTGAGACGAAGAAGCTATAGACATCGTTGTAAACCGTTTAACAAATGTCATAAATTATCATCGTTTATAGCGAGAAGAAATTACTACCAGCGAAAAGAAGCAGCGGAGGCTGCGAAGGAGAAGGAGTTCAAAGCTACACAGCGACTGTTCTTTACGCAGCGAAGTCCTTGGGCAAAGGATTGCGTGGTTTAGGGGAGACAGTCGCGTCCAGCTTGTCTGGCAACTCGGCGTCGCCTATAGTCATCAATAACATCGGCAACGACGTGACTCAACCGGGCGTGATCACGATCCTAGATCTTCAAGCCGCGAAAGAGGAGAAAGAACTAGACGACGCGAACGTAGAAACTGTAATTGCTCATTTTACTGCCCACAGTGACGCGATCGTCGCCATGACCTTTGATTTGAGCGGCGCGTTGCTGCTGACCGCTGACAAAAGAGGGCACGATTTTCATGTATTTAGAATTCAACCGCATCCGGGAGGTCCCACTTTAGCTGCAGTGCACCATTTATATATTTTGCATCGCGGAGATACCACCGCCAAAGTGCAGGTATATTAATTTAACGATTTCGTGTTGACTACCAAATCGCCAGCTCAACTTATTCAATGACTGTGACGATTACCAATCATACTTGCAAATTTCTCGCGACGCCTGTGAACCGAGTAGTTAAATAATTTTTTGCATTCAATTAGTCTGAAGGCGTAGACGAAAGTTCAGTCAGCATAACAACAATTCTTCAATTCTTCTGATATATTTATGGTTTTGTTTTTCACACGTTAATTTTTCCATGAAATGTATAAAATCCGCAGCGTAGTTATCTGAAATGGAAGAAATTAAGATTTTCTTATCGCGTACGAACGGCGCAAGGTCTAAAACGAAACCGTTCTGTTCTTCTTAATAGCAATACTATTTTTATTTGCGTTAGGGTAGAGGAATACGGTGGTCAACGCGTTAATAATTATCTTTCGGCAATTGTTTAATTTACTTTAACTATTTCTTCGGTCACAGGATATGGTGTTTTCGAGCGACACACGTTGGGCGGCAATTTCAACAGTACGGGGAACCACTCATGTGTTTCCTGTCGCACCTTATGGTGGACCTGTGGGGGTGCGCACCCATTCCACACCTCATGTTGTAAATAGATTATCGAGATTTCATAGAAGCGCCGGTTTAATGGACGACGGTATCAGATCTCATTCCCCTGTTTCCCATTCAGAGTTGCCTTTGTCGGTGTACCCATACTCTAATCCAAGACTTCCCCCATATCCCCATCCGACCGTGTTGCACCCCTTGGCCCAAATACGGCAGCAGTCTACGTTAAACTACACGAACAGTCAAGTTCAACAAAGGTATCAGTCATGTAAATATTATAACAACTCGGTTGCGAATTTCTCTAATGATAACTTATACAGGGTGTCTCAGAGGTGTAGATTCACTTTTTACACACCCTGTACAACAGTCTTTAACACTGAAACTACTGGGAGAACATTTTTACTTTGCTGTAGGAAGAGGGGCGATCGATTTTGTAAGTGTAAATTTTTATGGCATTCTTTAGCTGGCCGCAACAAAGACAACGATTGCACTCGGACGACAGTGCGACTCTACCATTAAAAATCTGTGGTTGCTTTGCTCCGCCGAGAGCATGGATGTACGCGCAAAGAGAATCCACCGCCAAAGTGATGAAGAGGGCGGTGGATTCTTTGTTCATCATGGCGTGCCATGGAAACATGATACAGTACGATTTAGAACCAAAACCAGCAGCAGGTGGGTGAAATATCGATTGTTTAACCCATTTGGATTATATAAATGAAGAACGAATAATTTTCTTTTATGAAATTGTAAAGTTGCAACCATGAGGAAGTAACTAAAAGTTACATCTACTAGTTTCAGTTCAATTTACTAAACAATCTGGATAGCTAAAAGGTAATTGTACTTCGCAGGTGTACCAAAAGAGAAAGTGTGCGACGACACGATGATCGAATTGGAGGTCGAGGCAAAAGGTCAATGGCCTTTGATAAGATCCCCGAATTCTTTAGAGATTGTGCCACCTTTACCGGCGTCCAGCTCTCTGCTAAGTGTCGTAACTTTGCCAAAAGACATCCAGGACATGGATTTAGCAGAGGATCGTTGGTTGAGTCAAGTAGAAATCGTGACGCACGCTGGTCCCCATAGACGACTATGGATGGGGCCACAGTTTGTCTTTAAAACCTACAACGCGACCAGTGGGTTAGTATCTCAAAGTATGTTTATTGCTATTCTGATCTAGACTGTAGATTAATGATTTCCAATTCATTTCAGAGCGCCCGTAAATCTGGTCGAAGCCGAGGCTATCGAGATCGGTGTAACCGGTGGCTCTCGACCAGCAAGATCAAATCCTGTAAACATGCCGCACGCTACATCTAGATCTCTGGTACCCGTGGTGATCGATGGATCAGGAAGTAAGTGAATAAATAAATCAAAAAATCAGAAACTTCAT
Organism: Lasioglossum oenotherae; assembly: GCA_028455765.1. Taxonomy (NCBI): domain Eukaryota; kingdom Metazoa; phylum Arthropoda; class Insecta; order Hymenoptera; family Halictidae; genus Lasioglossum; species Lasioglossum oenotherae. The sequence goes on along the minus strand of CM052292.1, from coordinate 1,853,112 downwards.
TTCTAGCACTATCGATGAAGCAAGATTGCGGTTGTTTATGCAATTTTAGTGGTAGTAGTCTTTGTAGATCTGAAATAAAGATATAATCGTACCAAATTCTGTGGAATTTCATTTTCCAGAATTTTTCGAAAAGTTTTTGAAGCCATAAACGCATAAAGATCCGCAGTCTAGCAATCACAAATGATCAATACGCGTGATGCAATTATTTTCTTGATTCCATTAATCGTGCTGCTGGAATAGATAATTAAGTTAGGTTATCACGATTTGAATTTTAATCTTGTTTACCGCTGTGGGTTTGCCAACGTTATGTTTCGCGTTGGTTTATCGAGATAATTGGACTTAAAATGTATCTCCTAAAGTAATGATTACTTGCATTGCTGAATATGCATCGATTACATAAGTGGAGGACTAGTTTGACGCCATTGGTGTATTTTCCAGGCAGCTACGAGCAATCTCCGAGATTCATGGAAGCCTACGGCGACTCCTTAGACAGCGAGAACGCGGGTGTCGGCAGCGGTGAGAATCAGCTGCGAGAGGATCTGGCTGAGGCGATGCTGGAAACGTCGATTGCACCGCATCGTGCGCCAGGTAAGTACGTTTGTTCGGCGAGACGTGTGGTGCTTTGCTTTGAAACAGAGAATTCTCAACACCCCGACGTGTCCTGTTTGTCGACGCTCACATACTTCCATATTTTTATACGCCGGATCCGTAACCATCGAACAATGAAAAATAACGTTAATAATATATAATCCGAGATATCCGACACGTTTCCGAGCATCTCAGAGTTCACGTGAATTGTACTGCGTTCTTACAATCGAAGAATCTTCCTGCTAAATGCGGTAAATTCTCTAATCTAGAATATAGATAAAGCTGCTTCTACAAAAGCAATTTTATCTCTGTTTCTTTTCTCTTTCTCTCTTCCTCTCGATATCTACACTTTCAAAAAAAGCAACATACGATTAAATTCTCACTATATAGAAACACTATAAAAATTCGAGTGCTCTCTCGCCATTGTTAACGAAAGATGGTTCCTTGTAAATTCATACTAATCTATTGGCATCTCGTTGGAACAATGCCTGCGAGCACGAGCGTCTATCAATAGATGCAGTGCCTCCGCTTTCTGCATTTGGTGACGGATGATTGTTAGATTGTAAGTATGCGGTGGATACAGAACTGGCCAGAGGCAGGTATCTCCGTTTTCCTCCCTTGTGACGAGGTTCTATATTCATATATGTATATCATACATACATATGTGTACATATTTATATATATATGTATCGTACGTACATATGTGTGTATTTATATATATCAATATCTAATTACTCTAGCAGCAATGTATATCTCTCTTTAACAAATCTATCCCCCGAGTCAACACTTTGCCAAAAGAAAAAAAAAGGCTGCGGTCGGTCTACTAATTTCTCTGAGAGAACATACGTTCCTTCTACCTTCGTTCTATCACTTCACACGACATCCGTCGATGAGTACATACACAAGTACCAAAAACTACTTGTCTTCTTTCAATGTATACCATTCAACCCCCGAGAAATGTAAAAGAGAGAAGCGACCAGTCGTTTGTGTCTTTGTGGTGTGCAGTGTGACGACTACAGATATCCCAGAGACCTAGTTCTATACCTTCTCTTTCACCCACTCTCGTTCTACCTTTCTTCGAGGTCAATGAGTTGGTCAACGATTTTTATCAAATTCTTTTCTATGAACCCAGAGCAAACACAAGCCGAATATTTGTGATCATAAATAATGATGAGCATCGACGAGAACTGCAAAATATGGGATGGCTTATTTTTGCTTTAGACTCGCCAGAAAAAGTTTTATCAATATCGATGACCCAATGACCGTGACCGCTCCTTGTGAGTCCCAAGTTTCTGTTTACACTCACTACAACTTCAAGACATTACACACATACAATAGAACACGGTACACACATACAATATACTACGATACATTCAGAGTAGACTGCATTTTTTACAAGATAAAAATCAAATGAAAATGTGTCTCTTCCAATAATTTTATCGAGGCTATCTAGCACACATCTAGACCTAATTCATTCATCTAGACCTAACTAACCCAGTCCTTCTTTCACCAACTCGTTCTACCTTTGCGAGGTCCCGTTGGCTGAGTCCTAAGTTTTTGTTTACACTCGCTACAACCTCCAGACACTATACAAAACACAATAGAACACGATACTATTCAGAGACTACCAAACTTATTCTCCGTCCGTCAGATGACAGCTAGGCAAAGTGTTTGCGTTCTCGCTCTAAACAATGTCCAAGATACGTCACCATTGAGGACATTGTTCAAGTTACGTCTACCCTGAAGCAACAGCGACCAACTTTTTGTTTCTCCTTATTGTCTTCTTCTTTTACCGAATAGAAGAAGAAGGCAACAAGAAGGGAATAATATGTTGCTCGATGTTGACTTGAGTGTGTACATACAGTGGGTACAAAGTATTCGTACACCTTTTAAAAACGAACAACTTTTTTCACAGCTTGAATTTTTTTGAGCCGTTAGAAGGATTGGTTTACTAGCTAATGTGTAAACAATATTTTTTAGAAATTGTTGTTGGTCGCGATTGCGGAGGAAAAAGTGAAGGTCATGATTTTTAAATTTTTTATCTGTACCTGTAATGAAAATTTATGAAACATGCATTTTATAAATCTAAGTAAGTTATATACACGTACAAAGTTTAGTAAAATGTAAAATACTTGAATTTAGGGTTTGCGATTCATTTTTGCTATTTTCAATCAATTATATTTCATAACAACTTTGATCGCTTTCAATGAAACTCTGTACATGTGTATATAACTTACTTAGACCTACCAAACGCACCTTCTAAATTTTCATTACAGATAAAAAATTTAAAAACCTTTACTTTTTCCTCCGCAATTGCGCCCAATAACAATTACAGAAAAATGTATTTACACACATGAGCCGATAAATTAATCCTTCGAACGTCTCAAAAAAACTGAAGCTGGGTCCAATTTTGAAAAAGTTATTCTTCATACTTTGTACACCCTCTGTAGTTTTGCCTTGCGATCATCTGTTTGGATTATACACACATACACATGCAACCTCACAAAGACCAAAAAGAGATTGAAAGAAAGAAAGAAAGAAAGAGTAGAGAGAAAGAAACTGGAGATTGTGTCTCGCTATTGATACCTGCCGATGGCTTTTTCTGTTACTAGGGAGGCGATCGGTATTTGAGAGGGTGGGTCAGCCGGTAACTAAAGTCGTCAACCCTCTGGGCACGGTGATAACCGTGTCGGCGGACGAGGAGGATGCGAACTCTAGTCAGGAGTTCGATTCCGCGGAGGAGAGCCACGTGCCGGAGCCGCCGAGGAGTGTGTGCGCGGAGGAGGGCCCGGCGTCGCTGAGCGACCTGGAGCCGGACAGCTGCCAGATGCTAAGAGATCTCACGGAGATCTGCGCGGAGATGCGTTCGGCGAGTGAGCCAGCGATTGACAGCGTGCCCGACGAGAACATTCGCGAGGTTCGTGAGCGCAGAACGCTCTGCGTGGAGATAGCACCGATAACAAATCCTGGGAATAGCTCCATCGACTTCAGCAGAGAAGAAGTCTTCAGGGACGTGCCCACAAGTCTGAGCCTCTGCGTAGAACCTGGTGAGATACCTAGCAGCCCGATGACCCAAGCGAAGGAGACCGCTTGGGGTAAAAGGCTCGACAAGAAAGAGGACAAGACTCACGAGAGGAACATGTCCGAGGCGCAGTACGTTGTCAACTGCGATGACGAGAGCGTTGTCTTGATGGAGAACAAGCTGGCTCGTCGAGGTGTTTCGCATTGTAAGCCTGAGAGTAAGAGAGTGGGAAGAAAAGAGCAAGAAGAGGCGGAGAAGCCGGGGAAGAAGAAGAACGGAGGAAGTTCTGGAAAGAAGGAGCCGAAGAGCTCTATGAAGAAGTATGTGCTGAAGGAGCACGAGGATAGTATTGTTATCGAGGATACTTCGTACTGCGAGGATGCCAAGCATTGCTCTAAGAAGAGGGAGGAGAAGAGCGTATCCGCTGGTGAAGGTAAAATAAAATGTACCGAGAGTAAGAGCGGAGATTCAAAGGATCTAAAGGATTCGAAGGATTCAAAGGATTCGAAGGATTCGAAGGATTTAAAGGATTTAAAGGATTCGAAGGATTTAAAGGACTCAAAGTCTAAAGGAAAAGCTAAGTGTTCTGTAGTTGTTCCAGACAAGAAAGAAACGAAAACTAAGAAGCCTGAGAAAAGGATGGAGCCGATCGTGGAAGTAGAGAGTGCTCTATTGGAGAAAGAAAAGGAGGCCAAGGTGGATGTCGTAGCTGAACCTGATGTTTACAAGTACCCTCCGTCGGACTCGGCTGATGATTTCAGTTCCAGCGAGTACCATATAGTGGAGACAGCATCTTGCGGCACTTTGATTTCGTCTGACGAGGATATCGAACACATTCAGACCTCCGAGATCACTCAGTTGCAGCAGGCAGAGTGCTGCGAGGGTGACAAGTGCGGATCATTTTGCTGCGACAACACTTCGCCCGTTTTACAAAGGAAGAACAGCAAGAACACTATATCCGATGATGATCTAGACTACATACATTCTTCGGAGTTGACGGAGACTCCTAAGAAGAACACCGACGATTTGAAGCTGGAAACCGAGAAGGAAAGCGACCGCGACTCGAACGCTAGTAAACGGACTTTTTCTGACGACGATCTAGAGCATGTTCAACACTCCGATGTCTGTGCTCTGACTGATCCCGACAAGGATGAGGAGAGAGAGACGCAGGAGCAGTCTGCGAAGCCGAAGAGTTCGAAGAAGACGAAGGACATCGTGGTGATCGAGAGCGATAGCATGGCAGCGGATGTTACGGTGATCATAAATCCCGCCGAGACCTTCAGAAGCAAGGAGAAGAAGGATGAGGAGGAGCCTGCGAAGGATTCTGCGAAGGACCCTGCCGAAAATCCTAGTCCTTTGAAGAAGATCAAAACTAGACAGAATAAAACATCGCCTTCGAACGTGGCTCCGAAAAGATCGCCCGGGGAGATCGAGATCATCGACATAGACGCGATGCAGAAGGCGGAGATGGAGGTACAGATGGATCCTGCGTCGACTCCGGAGTGCAAGATCTTCTCCGTGCCGGAGGTCACCGGGACCAGAGCCAAGAAGCCGCGAAAGAACAAGAAGACCAGCGCCGAGAGCGCTCAAAGCCTCGAGACTCCTGATCCTCCGAAGTCTTTCGACGAAGGAATCGTTCTCAACAAGGAGTCTAGCTCGCAGGAGGTCCCAGAGTTCTCCTGGAGCGCCATTGTGAAGAAGAAGAGTCCTTCTCTGGAACCAGAGCCACGGGAGGAAGAGGACAAGCTAGTGGAGATCGAAGAAATCGAGACAGAGTCCGTTAAATGCAGCATCCCTGAGAAGAGCTCTGTGAAGAAGAAGGGACACGATTCTTCCTCGATAAACGCCAAGGACGCTAAGAACTCTCATGTGATCCGCGTTTCGATGGAAACCGATGTAAAAAATGACTCTGACCCTGCTGTAGGCCCAGAAGAGCCTAGCGCTCTTTCGGAGGTGCACACGCCAGATAGCTCGAAGGAGAAGCCTAAGAAGACGGATTCTACTGCATTTTTAGCGGCGATCGGCAAGCTGCGAGAGGCTGTGCCACAGTCTGACGTTGGAGACTCTTCAGCGCAAGTTCCCCGGAGCGGGATTGGCAAGAAGAAGAACGACAACTCTCCGATAGACTGTGAGTCTAATGTAGACCAAGAAGTGTCTGGCTCTAGTCCAAAGCTATACATGCGTGGTGGCTGGAAGAAGAAGGCTAAAAAGATCGAGTCTATTCTATCCCCATTGGATGGCTACGGCAACCTGAACGATGCTGATAAGAGAACATTACGTAGCACTATCGAAGAGATTTGCAGCCCTGGTGTCTCGAAGAAGAAATCTAGAAGGGCCGAGACTGTTCGATCCTCAGCGGTGACCGACAAGCAGCGAGAGGCTGATGTAAGAGCTATACATAACGATGTTTTCCAGTGGTACAACGTGCCTCCTTCGCCTACCCTCGAGGAGAAGGTGCGCAGAGCCTTGAATCCTCCGGAATTGTTGGATACGGGGACCGACAACCAGCGAGAGGCTGATGTAAGAGCTTTTTGTAACGCTGTTCTATATATGTGCTATCCACATTCCTCGAAGAAGATATCCTCACCGGAGCCTATGCTGCCTCCTGCAATCGAGGAGAAGGTGCGCAGAACCTCGAATCCTTCGGAATTGTTGGATACGGAGACTGATCGCGACTCTAAATCGCCTGAAGCCGTGGTGAAGATGGATATAGTTGACGAGCCTCTGGACTGTCCTCTCGTGGATCTATCGAGTCTCTCCGAGCTGGAGAAGAAGGAGGAGAGATCGAAGCTGAACGCCATCGTCGAAAAGGACAACGACGAAGCAGTTCCGGATCCTGAAGCCGTGGTGAAGATGGATACAGTTGACGAGCCTCTGGAGTATCCTATCGTGGATCTATCGAGTCTCTCCGAGCTGAAGAAGAAGGAGGAGAGATCGAAGCTGAACGCCATCGTCGAAAAGGACAACGACGAAGCAGTTCCGGACCCTGATCCAACGTTCTCCAAGGAGGATTCCTCGGAACCGGAAAGAGATCCTGAGAAGAGGAGCGATTCCGAGCAAGAGGTCGCTCCGCAATGCTGCAACTCCTCGGACGAGTTGAACGGATGGGAACACGTCGTGTACGCGGATGGGTATTACTCGAGCCGCGAGGTGGTCGAACGAAGCGTAGACAGCGGCTCGAACCCCTCCTCGGTAGCTATCACCAAGAAAGGCAACAGGTCGAAGAAAAAAAAACGCAGATGAGTAGAGGATTGCATGAATGTACCTAGGGCCAGCCTTGCCCTCTATATTCTTCTGATGCAAGTCACCGGAGCGGATTAGCGAGAATTTCCATCCGGGAGCTTATATCGCCAGGCTCCTGATTATCTCACGTTACCTTGGTGATTCTCCATCGCAGATTGGCAAGGATAGAGAGCGTGCCAAGAAATTTGGCGAACGATATTTTTGGTATTTTTCAAAGAACGGTATTTCTAAAGATGTAGACACACAACAAATTTGTTCGGACGAATAGTACGGTCTGATTGAAGCGTTGAAATTCACGAGGAGGACACCCTTCAAGGTAACGAGGGCAAGGCTGTTCCATTGGTTGTGCATGCGTCATGTTCGATCGGATCATACGAATACGGATAGGAATTTCGTATTTTAAGTGGGTAGGGCGTTTTGCTAATCTGGACTATGTTACTTGAAAATGCGATCTTTATTTCGTCTGTGGCTTCGATGGCAGGGTTACCAGACGATGTGTACTCCCCGCTAAATGCTTCCCCCTTTACCATTAAATTTGATGGTAGAGAGGCAAGCGCAAGGACTTTTCTGGCAACTCTGGACGGGACTGACTCTCCCGAAAACTGTCTCGTCCGCCCCATCCCTTCCCGTGCAGAAATCGGAAGACTTCTCGTCGCCGCGGTGACTTCACAGGGCCTTATTCTACAAAGAGATTAGACCCGCGCTCGACACCCGACTCGACCAGCGCTTACAGTATAGGACATTTCTTTGAAAAGCAAACGAAAAGCCTCTATTATGTAGCAGAGAGAAATTCTCCGTCTGTGGTTCGTGAGAACCATAAACGATTTCATAGCAATTTCTGTTCGTCGACTGCCTTGAATCGTCGTCGACTTCCATTCATAAATCCGTGTTTCTGGTGCATACACGAGGAAAAACAGTTTCTAGCTTTTAGCCACGGTTATACGAACGATATTGTACATACAGATCGATTCGAGAAACCCAGGATTTCGTTCTCAGTTGCACAAAACAACGTTCGACCCCCTTCTCTAATCCACCGTAGAAAATAACTGTACTCGCGGAGATCGTTCACTCTTTTGTATGCCGCGCCGAGAAAAATGCTTTCCATGAAAGCCGTCTTGTCAAAATCGATATTATTTTACGAGAACTCGAGAACCTCGTGGCTTCTCGAACATTAGGGAGGTCGTCGAAGGTCCGAGATGTGTCGTTGGTCCTCTGCGACGTTAGCAAGGGTTGCCAGTGGTAACCAGGGGGTGTCGACTCTGGTACTTTTTCGAAGCACTGTTCAGGGCGCCCTCTCAGCTAAAGATCGGGAGCCGAACTACAACGTATATGTGTGGTGATCACACAAACGTGCACTCACACATAGTTAACCTTGCATGTACGTGTAATCGTATTCTTGGCTAGCTATTGAAGGTTATATGAATCTGTTTTCGTAGAAAATTAATTTTCTACGAGTGCGGCAATAACTCCCATATTTCAAAGGAGGATTGAAAATCGTGGTGCGAGGTATTACCAGAAACTTTATTTCTCAAATAAAACGAAATGTGGGAGTTATTTCTGCCAAACCCTGTAGAAAGAATTCGCAAAAATAGTCGGAAATGGCAAATATTGCGTCCAGCGACGTCGACATTCGATGAGCACGTGGAAAATGGTTGAATATTTAGCTGGATAGCTGGACGCCGTCAAAGTGGGGATACAGTTTCTATCCCCACCGACAGGTGCCGCCAGGGGCGCTACTGTGCTGCCACCAAGCGTAACGATCGAGTAGAAACTAAATTCGTTCCCACTTTTTAACAAAGGAGTCGACACCCCCTGGTGGTAACGCGGCAATTGTAATCATTCGGGAGAATCTTTAGTCGAATACTTGGCATGTATTTGTTCCTGACTGTAATTGTTTGTTTTCAGGGGTGGAAACTACCCTAGGAGATATAGTCCTCTTAGGGGAATTTGAACCTAGATCAGATCTGATTAGACCCGCTGTATTTTAGAAGACGTTCAACAATTTTCTTCGAAATAATAATCCCAGAAGAAGTGTGTTAGTAGGGTAAACGAATAACGAAATTGAAAAACTGGAATGGAATTGTTAAGGGCTGTTTTCACCCTCCGTACAGAAATAATTGCAGCTGAAAGAGTACAACAGATATTTTCCTACAGATTTACCTTTAAAATATCATTAGAATTGCGATGTTACACAGTCCCTTGTTGAATTTCAAGCAGAAATCAGTAACGATATTGTTTGTTAACCGTAGCAGCACGCGCAACCAGTGATGTGATTGAAGCTGCTGTAGCAGGCCGTGGCTCGCGCATGCGCGGCAATTTCAGCCTCAGTAACGTAACTATTTTCGATGAGATCGGGTAGCTTGAGCACCCCGCAGACTTTTATAATTGAAACTTATTCTTTATTTTGAGGATGGGATAGGGAAAGAGCACTGCAATAACTACGCAAAAGAATATATAATCGTCTGTCGTCCATCAGTCGTCCCGCCAATAACACTGGTACATTTCCGCCAGAATAACTGCCTCAAGGCGTCAGGGCCCTGGCCGCGCGGCTGCGTCATTGTAGATACGCTACTGTCTTGGCCGCGCATGCGCGAGCCATGGCCTGCTACAGCAGCTTCAATCACATCACTGCGCGCAACAACGTTTGTGTCTCCCTTTCTGAGCTCATTCTCGGTAGGTTGTCTTAGGCTCCTCTTCTCATCGGCGATCTGATTAATAGTCTAATTAATACTAAAACGCATCGATATGATCGGGTTCGAGCCAAGGTGTACAGATTACGCCGAGATCGTGTTATGGTTGCACACACGACAAATATACATCACATAGTTCTGGAATTGTCACGAGGATACCGGTTAAGTGTCTTACTTGACGGATGATTTTCGTTGAATCCAAAGGATTTCCGTTGATTTGCGATGCAGATCTTGTGGGACGGGTGCATAGTTCACCGGTAGCATATTTATCGTAACCTTCGATCGTGACGCGTATAATTCGACGTGTGTTGTATAATATCAATATAAAACGTTTTCTTGCATTGTATGTCGGCAAGAACTCGCAGAAAACGGGATCCTGGTCTATTGCTGTTGGACGGGAACAAAATGGTCGACAAGGCGCATAGGAAATGGCGGACTGACATTTTCTTCTCTTCACACAAATCGGTTCGCCTTCTTTTTATTAGACGATTGCGCCAGTTGAATTTTAAAGGACTCTACAACTAGAAAAGAATGGTGACTACACAATTTTGTTTTTTTTTACACTCATGAAAATCGGACACGAACTTCTGCAATCGTCTGATAAATATCGAGTTGGCAAGAAAGTAATTTCGGTATTTTAAGGCGAAGTAAAAAACCGAAGTTCTTTATTCAAGCGAGAAACTTTATTCTGTTTAAAGTATCTTATTCATTATTATTGTCTTTATTCATTAAAGTTCATTGCTTGAATGAAAGAAATTGCAGAATCCAACAGCACTGCACCGAGAACCCGATTCGATGTACTAGGTAATTGATTAATTATCGTACGCCGCCGGGTACCTGTCTGCTCTCGGCTCCGTTCGAAGCTTTTAATTTATTGGACGTGTTAGTTCTCGGAGCGCGACTAACCACGTGGACGATAGTCCTTGGAATTCGGTTTTAGGGATCCCGTATTCTATGTTGTTAGGCTCCCGGCGCTCTAAGCTAAACGTTCGAACGTAGGAGATATTTTCTTCACTCAGTGTGTTCAAACGTTCCAAAAAGAGGAAAAAAAAGGAGAAGTAAACATCACAGGAATTCTTGGGCGATCTAGGTCTTGGAGAAACGAAGTAAATTAAACAACGCGGTGGTATATATATATATATATATGTATACAAAAGCTTCTTCTTCACGAGAGGTTCTCTTTCGATTCAGGAAGATCGACATTTTTCAAGGTCTCTCTCGGGTGCGCGCGCGAAACAATTCAATTTAAAGTAGTTTTCGTATAGCACTGGTAGGCACGCTTTTTTTTCGTACGTGCAGAGACAGCTCCGATTTTCACCGATTTAATGATGCAGGTCTTCATGAAAGTAGGGGATTGCACGTCGATAGATCGATAGAACACGATCGTTCGGATCACACTTCGGTCGGCCACTTTCGGACCAATTCGCGAAATACCCATCCTTTCGATGGGATGATCTTCTGACAAGGAGAACCCCCGCTCTGTCCCTCACGGATTTTGTTCAGACTTTACAGACTTATAGATCTCGTTCCCCTGATTACGAAAATACCCCATTATAGGGGCAGACACTCAATAGTATTCGAGATATTTGCAATGAAAGTTTCATAACCGTAAAATATCAGTTTGGTTCAGATTTTTACCAAGCAATGGTGTGGCGTAACAGCAGCGAGCTGAACTGACGCAGGTTCGAATCCCTTCGTGGTAAATTATTTTTTATAGTTTTTTTTTCATGGAAAATGCATTTTCAATGTTAGATAAATTTTAAATAAAATATTTTTATTCGCTAAAGGACTAATTGAAAATGATACTTATTACTTTATAGAAGAAACACTAGATCTATTACTACATATACAAAAGATAATAATTAAAAAAAAAACAATAAAAAATAATTTACCACGAAGGGGATTCGAACCCGGGCCTGCAGCGTAGCAGTTCAGCTCGCTGCTGTTACGCCACACCATTGCTTGGTAAAAATCTGAACTATATATATTTTACGGTTATGAAACTTTAATTGCAAATATCTCGAAAACTATTGAGTGTCTGCCCCTATAATGGGGTATTTTTGTAATCAGGGGAACGAGATCTATAAGTCTGTAAAGTCTGAGCAAAATCCGTGAGGGACAGAGCGGGGGTTCTCCTTGTGAGAGAATTCTAGACAAGCATCATCCTCTTTTCTCGAACTTCTTTTGCGTTTAGGGTGTCCTAGACGAAGATGTTCTCGTGAAACGCACTTCCGTCATCGCTGGACTGCGGATCTTTATGCAATCATGGCTTTTAAGAATTTTGGAATAACGCTAGGATATAAAATATGACAGAGTTTAGTACTATTTTCATTTATTCCACTTTCTTATGAATTCGTCTATAAAAATTAATAATTGCATAAACATCCGCAGTCTAGTCGTCACTCTCGACCTGTTAACCGGATTTCTCGATCGCAATCACAATGAATACATGGGTAAAACGAAAAAGTAACTTATCCAGCAATAAATCTAAGACACAGAGATGTTACGGTATAAATACAACAATGACTCTGGTACGATAATTAAGAACCTAGAGACTCGAGGACGCTGGTCTTTCTCAGTTAACAGGTTCGGATGGTTAACCTTTTTTTACGGATACCCTTCGAGAGTTGTGTATATTAACTTCGTGAAAGTCTCTTTAACGGAAATGGTAACAAAAGTAACGCTAAAAACAAGCCAAAGATGTTGTACGACTATCGGTGCGAATGTACGATTAGGATTACAGGTTTCACGGAACACGTTGCACTTGCAAAGTTAGCCGCTCAGCTTTAGAGACGAAGTGGTCAGTTTTAACGATTAAGCTGGATATATAGAGTTTAATAGACACTGTACAATTGTTCGACACTTCCACGAGGATGTACCGGGTGGATCTTTCGTTCGCGAACAGAGTGCGAGACCTCTTATAGACTTTCTTAGTATCTTAATTGTGAGAATACACACATGCTTCAGAAAGAGAAACAAATGTTATTTAACTGCCACCAGCTAGCCGCCAGTCTCGTAAAAATTAAACACCTACGAATTTTCAATAAATTAAACCAGACAGTTGTGTTCAGTAATATAGTTCACCAAATTTCTTTCGAGACTACGATTCATAAGAACATTATTACGGTTCTTGTCGATGTGCTACATTAATTAAAAGGATCAATAATGATACTGTTTTCTCCAGTTTCATAATCATGACACGAAAATCTACAAGTGCTACAAAGCTTTAATCAAATCGAAGGTCTCGCACTCTCCTCGCTAGTTCAATTTTCTTCTTCTATAGCGTCTCGTCCCTCTAGTTTCGTATTTATTTATTTCCTCTCGAAAAGTTCGGTCTTTCAAACACTTTCCACAAGAGATTTACAGAATACAGACTCGCGAGATACACAGTATTCCCTCCGTACCGTCACGAGCGACACTCCGAGCCGCTAAAGAGCAGCAGAGGCTATTTTATCTTCGCTCTCATTGGCTGCGAGCTCAAGGCCAGGTGTCTGGTGGGGATAGAAACGCGACGCTACGGAGACAAAACTGCCCGGAACAGTTGAAACGCGGTTTTAGGGAAAATATTACACAGCTGACTCTTTTCGAGACTCGTTGCCAGTACAAATATAATCAACGGCGAGAGATCGATTTCGGATTCTTTCTGTTCATTCAGCGATTTACGGTGAGATTTTTTAGTACAAAGCTTCTGTCGTCGCTTTCGTCCCCGCGAGGGCTGTGATTATGCTCGCGAACATGCTGTATCGCTGCTACGTCGAGGAAAATTGCTTAGGTGTTCGCGTCTCTCTCTCTTTTCTTTGGGTACGTTTTCAAAATCATGATCGTCCTGCTCGCGTTTCGATCGTGAAATTTCAATTAATCAATTTCCACCGTTGACATAATTTTTCTTTTACCTCGATATTGAAAGTATTTCAATGCAGACTCTCTCAACGACCAATGTTATTTATTGTACAAATTATTTAATGGTTTTAATCTACTCAATTGTCCTGTAAACGCATAAAGATCCTGTAAACGTTCGAAACAGTCTAAATTTTGAAGATTTTCACTTCGAGAGGGAAAGACTTAACGAACCAGCACGTTTTTTCTAAGGGACGAACACTTGTATTCCATAGTATTTCCTTCTGTTAGCGAACTTTTATTGCCGCTTTCCACGGCTCTATACATATATGTAACGACATGGGTTTTTTTTGTCAAAACGGACAGACACTGTTCGAGTATTAATTGTAGTGGGAATTAACAGTACCTACCATATTGTTAGAGCATACGTAGAAGAGAACTTTGCATCCTTTCATCAGTATTTAACGTCGTCTTCTTCACGTTTTGCGAGATGTTTTTGTTTTTCGAAGCATGAGAGACAGAGAGAACGTAGGCGAATCTGTGTCCAGCTAGACGTCACTGATTTTCTGTGGCTCACTATAGTTTTTTTTTATTCAATGTCTAGAGCTCTCTAAACACGAGTGTAGGCGGTGAGAACTTTCGATACTCTTCAGCGTGCACTTCCGATTAGTTTCGATTAATTTATTCTGTGCTTTCTTGTTTTTCTTTATTATTTTTTTTTTTTGACAACTAACAGCTGTCTAATAGAGAAACGATTTTTACGTGATACGTGATTTGTTTCCCCCCCCACCCCCACCCCCACCACCCCCTCTCCGCTTTAAGTATACTAATATAATTAACGATATTGTATGCCACGAGACGCATACTAGAGTATAATATATTTCTGTATATAAATAAGACGTAAGTGATAAACGATAAGTACACAAACAACACACAAAAAAAAAAAATAAGAAGAAGATTATACAATGTATTAAAATAAAGGAAAAAAAAGAGATTATTTAACATTTCATATCGCCGAGCTGTCGGATATAACGTTCGGCCATCTTTTTTGCGGAAACTAACGCTGCGTGGAAAACGATGACAAAATAAAAATGAAACATGATACAAGGGAACTAGTATTATAATTTATAATACGAAAAAGAAAACAAGAAGAAACAATGTTCGTCGAGTGAAAATCTTTCAAATTCAGACAAGCTTGCTGTAAAGAATATTATTGTTAATAAACCTTGTACCGTCTTTTAGTTGCATACTTTTAGCTTGAATGCGTGTAAACGGTGAAAGAAGAAAATAGGAGAGTTTCTTGTTTCTCTTTCTTTTTTTTTTTTAATTAGAGGTACGTCTTTTGCGAACGACTAAAGAGAAGATTATTTATTGCGAATGGTTTTTATTTATGATTAGCGTACCGTTAGAATGGGAAAACTTGTGCATAGCGTATAAGGTCGGATTCGAAGCTTGCGTCCGAACGCGATTCAAGATCTCAGTAATTAAATCAATTAATTAGCAAGCTTCGTGTACAGTTAGACGATTTTTGCAAATCGTTGTATGCGATCGCTGATTAATACACTGCTAATCAAAACTGTGTTTCTTTTTATGATTTATTCGATCGTTCGCTAAGCTCTGCCGACGAATATTTTCCATCGATTTAAAAAAAAACAAACGAACCGGTCGAAAATTTACAGAGAACTTTTGTCAATATCATTTGTCACTAGACTGCGGATCATTATGAAAAATGTTTTCATAATTCATATTGTACCTGCTCGGGCTGTGTTGTATTTAATAATTTGTTTCTATTAGAATGTATTAGAAGGTGCTGTCGATATAAACAAATTTAGTAGGCTCGTAATTGTTGATCTTCGATTTTTAAAATACTCTTAAGACATCGCTGGTAGATAATTTTATGAAGTCTAGAATTAGGGTAAAAATTTCTGTCACTAACTAACGAAATTAAGTTTCTTCATATTTTTTTATTCTCTGTGCACACTATACGTGCACAACAATTCACAGTCTAGTCGACTGCTTATTTTATTATCATGTTTTTTTAATTTCTTTGTGCCCTTTTTACTACTAATGATATATTTTTAAACAACTGTTCGACTAACTAGAGAAAACAGAGCTCGGTGAACGATCTAATTAAAAACATTGTCACCGTTGTCGTTCAATTT
Source organism: Lasioglossum oenotherae (assembly GCA_028455765.1). NCBI lineage: Eukaryota > Metazoa > Arthropoda > Insecta > Hymenoptera > Halictidae > Lasioglossum > Lasioglossum oenotherae. Next base: position 1,837,570 of record CM052292.1, on the reverse strand, counting down.
TTATTTTATCGATATTCTGTCCACGTGAATGTTTTTCCTGACTGTAATGATCGGGCAAAACTGTGCTTTACTCTCGTCTAGAATAGATCTCGCGGATCGAACCTGTTTATAGTTAGAAGAATTTCAATGAGAAACGATTAGCGATAACGAACGAGAAAACGCAGAAATATCGAAATATTGCGAATATTTTAAGTGAACAAACACGTTGTATGCGAGGAAACATATTTAGAAACACGTTTGAACTGCTCGACGCTGTTCTCTCAAACAGATTTTCGGAGTGTTAAGATAATGCGTTGTTTTCGCACGAGGGGAAAAACAAAGAAATAGTAAAAAACGAAACAAAAGCACGAGAGATTAACAATGATCACGATGCTTTCTTGTACGGTGAAGAGATTATATTATGATCTATGATTTTCTCGACGTAGCAAGTGCAGAAGATCGGGAGCCATTTTACTCGCGCCACAATCAAATCTTCTCGCGAAACATGATTCGATAGATTCCAAACATATTTCAATAGATCGATTTGATTTTTGAAATATATTAAAATTCACGATTTTATGGATTTTATGGTTTTATTCTTCAACGATTGCACGGAGATGTGGTTGCAAAATTGTACAAATTTATGCAAATAACGACGAATCAGCTTAGCAACGTCAAGCATACGAATTGTTCATGAATTATTAATTATGAATTATAAATCCCGATAGAGAGCGCGACCCTTCTGTATCGAATGTTGTATGTCGGACACGATTGTTGTTGTAGGAAGAAAATAAATATTTTAATGAGTATTTTTACGCAAGAGCAGGGTATCTTACATTCTTTTGAGATTTCGTATTGCATGTTTTTGCGAAAGCTGAAGCCGATTAGGTGAGTATCTCTAATCAAATTCTGTTTTCTCGTTTATCATTTTTTCTTTCGTCAGGATGCGTTCTACCATTTTGTTTTCTACTTTCTTTTTTTCGTTAAATTGTACATCGTTTAAGGAAATCGTTCGACAATCTGTACAAGCTTGTTATCGTCGTAGAAAGTCGTTTTTTTTCAACGTTTATGTAAAAAGAGAGGTTTGTTTATTCACGCAATTATGAATTCGTTGTAATATATTTTCTCGATTATCTTTTACGTGTATTTTATTATCTGTAACTTTCCGTCATGCTGGTTAGAATAATAACGAGGTCAGTTTATGAATTGTACAAATCACGTATCGATTAAGTCCCTCCAGAGATGTAGGTGATTAAGGATCAGCTTACGAATTATACTGATTTTAGCTAGCGGTGTTTCGATCGTGTATTTCGAGTATAGATTTAAACGAGCTGTAATTGAAGTTTTGTGAATTATATACTTACGGATCGTATGCGTGTATGTGAAAGAGAAAGATCAATAAACTTGCAGAAAATTCGACAGTATTTTATCGAATTATGCGGATCGTGTGGTTCGAGTGTGATGTAAGTGCACGGTACATAGTACATACGCATATGCATGTGGCTATTTCTAACAAACTAGCGGGAGATAGTTTAAACAAGTGGCAAGTAATCTTAACAGCGAACGATTTTTAACATTAACTTGTTTTTCCTTGACCCTTGTGCACTATTCAGAACATTGTTATTTAATTCTGTGGATCAAAATTAATATGAAACTAAATTGATCGGAATACTGCACGAGAGTGAAAAATTGTCAATCTTCAGCGACACAGTTTCTATTTCTGATAAAAACGATACGATATGCTGTAATTACTTTCCACCGGTCAGGATCGCGAAGACTCAAATTTTCTATTGTAAACTGAAGAAAAACTCACGGAAGCTGCGAATGCGAACAACAACTTTCATCCTCAGCTAGACGAAAAGATTGTTACTCTACAAAAATTGTATTCTGAAATACAGATGCACGATTACGCTTCAGGAAATTATTTCTCATCGAATCGAGGATTCGAGCGAGTCGATATATCAACGTCCGAGATACAGTAAAGTCGCGATTTCTATCCCTCAGGAACTCCACGATCACTCTCCCTTGCCTCAGTGCTTCGATTGAACCCAACATGTTTTGTACGATGGATGGCCGCTAGAGGCGCTGCGCGGAAAAACAGTAAGGTATCTACTATTGGGTCCAGAGCCCTGAGGCAGTTATATTGGCGGGAATGTATCGAAATAATCTTACCGGACAAAAAGACTCCAGGACGTGTCCTACGAGTTACAAAACATACACAAATATACTTGTTATACATTCATTTTTCAGAATCAAATCATATACATTTTTCATTTCATCTACCCAATAGTAGATACGTTACTGTTTTTCCGCGCAGCGCCTCTAGCGGCCATCCATCGTACGAAAAATGTTGGGTTCAATCGAAGCACTGCCTTGCCTACCCATTCCACTGAGGGGCAATGTCGTAATCTGAAATCGGGCAGAGTTGTGCAGAATTATAATTGAATTATTCCATGAATTATAATTACAAAGTAATTGAATTACATTGTAATTCAGTCGTATTGTAATTTATAATTCAGATCTTCATTCAATTAAATTACAATGTAATTGAATTAGCACAACTCTGATCTCGGGTAGGGTATATCGGTGTGAACCATAAAAAAATTAATTGTTTTATGGGACTTTTACCAACTTATTTGTAGCATTTTCCTGATTAAGATGACACAAAACGCGATATCATTTTAACTGTATTTAGTGGTTTAATTGACGATGAAAGTTTCGTGCGCAAGGAAGGACAGCGCCGATCCGTGTTTACATGCTGTCCTTTTCTACGTTCGGCATCCTTTGTACTTTCGGCGCGGTCGACGCAGTCATAAAAAAATAGAGTGTCTACACGATCTCCCTCCTTGCTCAGAACCGGCGATGGGAAACAAATCGCGACTTTACTGTACAGGGTATATAAAAAGTAATGGTCATCCGCCGTAGAGGTGAATCTACACCTCTGGATCGATGAACATTTGTAAGAGAAACTAGCCGCAAAATTGTTTATAACAAAGAAAATTGTTGTTGAAGTTGGTTTTTACATCAATACCTTGTACTCATCCAGAAGAGAAAAAGTTTGAAAGGAGCTACATGTCGCAAACAAATAGTTATTGAGATATAAGCTGTTAAAGTTCTTGCAAAATTAATTGGGCTGGTCTTTACTTTACCGGACTCAAAATTTGTGCCTTTCTCCTAGAAATTATAATGTTTTGTATGTAATTTAGTAGATTTGAACCTTTTAACCCCCCATTCACGCCTATAGAGTTTTAATTTTATGTCATGCCGCCATCTTAGATTTCAAAACCTTCTTTCACCCCTTTAGAGGATCAATTTTAAAAAATGCCGAAACAGGTGTTTGATTAATTATATCAAAGAATATATAAAATATAACTATAGAAAATATATCAAAGAGCATTAAGACCAAGTATGAAGTAAATTCGATCACGAACAAAATATTTCTCACTTAAAAGTTGCAACCCTTTTTCACCCTCTTAGGGGTTGAATTTCTCAAAATGCCGAAATAGGTGTTTGATTAATTATATCAAAGAGTATTAAGACCAAGTATGAAGTAAATCCGACCACGAACAAAATATTTCTCATTTAAAAGTTGCAACCCCTTTTCCAACCCCTTAGGGGTTGAATTTTTCAAAATGCCGAAATAGCTGTTTGATTAATTATATCAAAGAATATATAAAATATAAATATAGAAAGTATATCAAAGAGCATTAAGACCAAGTATGAAGTAAATTCGATCACGAACAAAATGTTCCTCATACAAACGTTGCAACCCCTTTTCACCCCGTCGGGGGTTGAATTTTTTGAAACCCCGAAATAGATGTTTGATTAATTATATCAAAGAGCATTAAGACCAAGTATGAAGTAAATCCGACCACGAACAAA
>CM052292.1:1823576-1833609 GCA_028455765.1 Lasioglossum oenotherae | reverse complement strand
CACAGATCAGGGAGTATATTAAATCACAGGATTAGCCTAATTCCTAAGTCAGAAAAATGGTCCCAAGAAAATTCCAAAAGTAAGAAGCCATTGTAGAATATTTCGAGTTCCATTTTAAACGGTCTTGTTGCTCCTAAAGCCGTCTCAACGTATACCTGGAACACCCTGTATAGGTTCTCGAAGAGCGGCCACTTCAGGATGCACGAGCACCGCGTGAACACGTAGCATTCTATTCGCGGCACAATTTTCGAGGATCGATATATCGAGCGGCGTGTCCCGTCGGTCGACAACGATGTCTTCAAATAGCACGGTAGTTAACGTCTCTGAGAGTCACCCTCAAGAAGGGTGGCGCGAGAGCGAGAGGAGACACTGCAGGATTCTTTCTTTTCCTCCTCGGTTCTTTCGTTTCCTCTTGCTCGTCATCGGTGACGTTTCTCTCTCATTCTTCCTTCCAACCCCTATCCGCGACGCCGCGCCGGCTATTGCCATAATCTATCCCCCCAGGTGGAGATCGTTTCACCATTCCAATGCACCGTGATTGTATGGGCTCTGAAGTCGAGGGTTGTAAGTAGCAAAACGACCGCTAAATACTTCGTATTTGCATCGATGACGGTTCGCGGGCTCCGGAGTTGCGGAGAATCATGGAATCAACCCTTGGAAAATGGAAATTCTCCAATAACATCACCTTCTCCGCGTTACTTTTTCAAAAGTCACTCAATTTGGTCGTCATTAGTCTCATTAATCTAATGAATTGTCCACGATCTCTAACCCAAGGTGAAATTCTATGAACCTGCTACCCTCAACAACTTTACCAAACGCGCGAATAAATTACGAACCATATTTTCGCATAGATCGTGCATAATAAATGCAAATAAATTCTTCGCGGAACGATGACACTCGGCGTTAACCGCATCGGACCGGTTCTCACGTACCTGCCCCATTCTCTTTCTTTTCTTATTTCCACTAATGATAGCGGTTGAACCACGGGAGAATTAGTTTTCAGCTGCTTCAAGATTTCAGTCGCGAAGATCAAAGGGACCTACTGGTACACTCACCTTGATGTTTTTTGTTCGTTGTTACTCGTTACGGCGTACCCTCCCTGGAGGGTTGCAACGTTGCAACGAGCACCACGCGTGTCCGGTGCAACGTGCACCCGAGATGACGTAGAGAATTAATTCGACGGCTTCATTCACGCTATCATTCTCCTGTGAGGAAAACTAGCCTACTTACCTCCGCTGAAAAGACCACGACTCGTCGCACAGTAGGGTGTTTGGCCGAAAAGCCGGAAAGATAAAGATCATTTTGATTTTCCAAATGTTAAAATGCATTTTTCAATTCAAGGATCTACTACGTTATGACAATAAACTTAAAATAAACTTAAAACTAGCTTTTGCCCGCAACTTCGCTCGCACAGAAAACCGCTTAATGCCCTCGGAAATTGATATTGTTTCTCCATAAAACCTTTTAACCTCCCATTCACCCCTATACAGTTTTAATTTTATGTCATGCCGCCATCTTAGATTTCAAAACCCCTTTTCACTCCCTTAGAGGATCAATTTTTTAAAATGCCGAAACAGGTGTTTGATTAATTATATCAAAGAGCATTAAGACCAAATTTCAAGCAAATCCGACCACGAACAAAATATTCCTCATACAAACGTTGCAACCCCTTCTCACCCCCTCGGGGGTTGAATTTTTTGAAATGCCGAAACAGTTGTTTGATTAATTATATCAAAGAGCATTAAGACCAAGTATGAAGTAAATCCGATCACGAACAAAATATTCCTCATACAAACGTTGCAACCCCTTTTCACCCCCTCGGGGGTTGAATTTTTTGAAATGCCGAAACAGTTTTTTGATTAATTATGTCAAAGAGCATTAAGACCAAGTATGAAGCAAATCCGACCACGAACAAAATATTCCTCATACAAACGCTGCAACCCCTTCTCACCCCCTCGGGGGTTGAATTTTTTGAAATGCCGAAACAGTTGATTGATTAATTATGTCAAAGAGCATTAAGACCAAGTTTCAAGCAAATCCGATCACGAACAAAATATTCCTCATACAAACGTTGCAACCCCTTTTCACCCCCTCGGGGGTTGAATTTTTTGAAATGCCGAAACAGCTGTTTGATTAATTATGTCAAAAAGCATTAAGACCAAGTTTCAAGCAAATCCGATCACGAACAAATTATTCCTCATACAAACGCTGCAACCCCTTCTCACCCCCTCGGGGGTTGAATTTTTTGAAATGCCGAAACAGGTGTTTGATTAATTATGTCAAAGAGCATTAAAACCAAGTATGAAGTAAATCCGATCACGAACAAAATATTCCTCATACAAACGCTGCAACCCCTTCTCACCCCCTCGGGGGTTGAATTTTTTGAAATGCCGAAACAGGTGTTTGATTAATTATATCAAAGAGCATTAAGACCAAGTATGAAGTAAATCCGATCACGAACAAAATATTCCTCATACAAACGCTGCAACCCCTTTTCACCCCCTTGGGGGTAGAATTTCGAAATATCCATTTTTATGCCTTGTATAGATCATGAAGAAAACCTCTGTCTTATGCGAAGAACAACCTCTCCAGCTTTCTAGGTCCAAGGGTTTGGCTGGGCGTTGATCAGTGAGTGAGTGAATGAGTCAGGATTCCATTTTTATATATAGAGATAAAAATGTTTTGTAACGATTGTGTGCAGCAGGAGTTAAATAAGAATATTCTTAGATTTTTCGAATCTTTTGCTGCCTAATATTTCACCCAGCTAAAATTTCTTGATATACGCATCAAAATCAGCACTCTAGTTATAACCTTGTCAATGTCAAAAATGTCAATAACAACAAACAAACAATCTGCAGACGAATACAACACCCTGATACAAAGTTCCTCGACGATGTCCTCCACGTTGACCTCGAAAAATCCACCCAGCTAGAATTCCTCGCAGCGTCCCTAACAAATCCGCCGATCCCACCCCTAATCAACAGCCAACCAACCAAATAGAAGAAGTTGTCCACGTGCAAGGTGTCTCTCTAGCTCGGTTATTCTTCCTAGCCTTGATCGTCGCAATTAGCGTGTGTCCGAAGTGGTGGATTACGCCAGCAGCATAAAGATGCCGCATTGGGGGGGGGGGGGGGAGTGAGTGAGTAGCTATAGTAGTTATAGTGGGCACTGTGTACGAACCCGGAGGGATTACCACCACCATTTTTCCTCGACGACGACGACCACGACGTCGTCGACAACAACGACGACGACGTTCCTCCGCGATACTCTCGACCCTTTCCCAAACCTGTCTTCGTCTACGTCACGAGCGTGAGTTACCCCTTCTATATCCCATTCTTCTTCCCTCTGTATCGAGTTAAGAGGGTAGAAGGGGTTGAGAAGAGGAAGAGGAACGCCGAGGGGGTATATCGATGCTGGACCACCACCTCTATCGCCACCACCACCGCTACCAAGTTTGCCACCACCTCCACCTCTCTCTCTACCTCTCTACATCGGCGACGATGAGGATTCTGCAGCTTCGGCAAAGTCGTTTGAAGAAGTCAGTCGACGGTCGTACGTCCTCGCGATTCGGGGAATAACGATCTAGAAGAGAGAGAGAGATAGACAGAAAGAGGGTTCGGAAAGGTTCGAGGGTTACCTGGAACCCTTTTCTCACTGCTGAAGAACAAGTGAAGAGAACTTGTCCAGCTCTTTTTCTACGGTCTTTCTCCTCCCCATATCGTCTTCTTGTCGTCTGGTGGTCTCTCTATTGGTGATCGTCTAGGTGCATCGTTCCTCCACTTCTGGTACCAAGAACATGCATTGAGAGACATTCAAGAATGTCGATGGACGAGGCGCATGGGGCCGGCATGGTCTCCGCAATCTTATCCTCGGGTGTGCTCCTTCTGCTTCTTATGGGACGTACGGCGGACGCTCAGTAAGAATTCTTAAAGAGAGAATCATCATTTTCTCCTTTGCGACTCGATGGCCGAGGCTTCGGCCATCTTAGATCCACACGGAGCTCGTCGGGCTTGGGTTTTAGTGCGGTCTGCACTTCTCTACCGTGCGTTCAGTTTTCTAGTTTCATTTCGGGGTCATTTCTGTTCTATAATGATCAGCTGAAGGAGGTTTGGTAAAGGGAAAGCTTTATTTTTGGCATTAAACATTGAAGTTAATGTTGAGGATATCTTCTGTGGTATATTTATGTTTACTTTTAATTATAACGTAGGCAAAGTTAATTGGAAAAAGATCTTTACAGTATTTTTGATAAAAATAAAAATAAAATATAAAAATAAAAAATAAAATAAATAAAAAAAACGTTGAAGTTAATGTTGAGGACATCTTCTGGGGTATATTTATGTTTACTTTGAATTATAACGTAGGCAAAGTTAATCGGAAAAAGATCTTTACAGTATTTTTGATAAAAATAAAAATAAAATATAAAAATAAAATAAATAAATATAAAAAAACATTGAAGTTAATGTTGAGGACATCTTCTGGGGTATATTTATGTTTACTTTGAATTATAACGTAGGCAAAGTTAATTGGAAAAAGATCTTTACAGTATTTTTGATAAAAATAAAAATAAAATAAATAAAAATAAAAAAAAAACATTGAAGTTAATGTTGAGGATATCTTCTGTGGTATATTTATGTTTACTTTGAATTATAACGTAGGCAGAATTAATTGGAAAAAGATCTTTACAGTATTTTTGATAAAAATGAAATTGAATCAGAAAGTTCAATGTACATTGAATCGAGTCCTGTCCTCAAAATGGAGTCACCACGATTTCCAAATGTCCTCATATAATTTCACCAAGAAATAAACATAAAAACTAACAACATTCAACTGAGTTCTATATACTAACTACCAATAGAAGCGTAGATAACGATAGTTTCCACGAAATCACCCGGAAACAGCGAAGATCGGAGTTCGGTAATCCAGAAATCAAAATGGTGGCCGCGACGTGCCAGTGTTTCTGTGAAAGGAATATCACAGTGAGAATTTTCTTGTTAAAGTGCAGTGTGTTAATCGTGGCAAAGTTCTCTCTGTTAAAGTTCTGTTTCAAGTTTGATGTTCGTCACGTAAATTGCTATTGTTCTTCGCATAAACGTCGCGGAGATGTGTCGTTCTCGGCGAGTTCCCGAGGAGAATCAACGAGCTGTGACAAAGGAGAGCTACGTTTTGTCAGATGAGCTACCGTTCCGGACTTTTGTGATTTCAATAGTGACTGGATGTATTATGTGATTCGTGGGTGGTGCGTTTGAGCAGAATGCAACACGCACAGTGATTCTCCTTTTTTGTTTTTTCGCCTTGACGAGGATGAGTTGCAAGATGAAAACCTTTTCTAATTCCTAATTAATTTTGTATAAAAATGAAGACTGCAAAAGTCCATAGTAAAGACTGTAACAATGTGTTTCTAGATTCTAGAGTTCGAACTCTTCGTGTAAAACGAGTTAAATAAATGATTGTAAATATCTAACCGTAGTTGACAAATTTTTGCGAGAGACTATGTTAAAATTCCATTCAATATTCATGGTTATTGTATTTTAATACTTCTTTTGCGAGCTACAAACGCATAAAGATTTCCAGACTACTCGCGAGGATTTTCTTTAGTTTAAAATCAAGGTGCAATGTGCAATTTTAGGAGGAGCTTGGAGTTCTATGATCTCCTGCCAGAAGACCCTAAGCTCTACGACAAAATGCGGCCGCCGAAGAAAGATGGACAGGCAACCGTCGTCTACTTTCATGTTACCGTAATGGGTCTCGATTCTATTGACGAGACTTCAATGGTACTAACGTTTTACAAAAATATCTAGCATCTAGACTCGTTAAAATTAGAACGATTAGAACCCAATCTAGAAACACTTTACCTTTACCGTTTCATTGCTTGCAAGTAGCGAAAAATTTCGATCAGTCGACGAACTGGTAACTTATACAGAGAGCAAGCGATCGTAAAATTACCGTGACACGTTTTCCGTAGACTTACGCAGCCGATATATTTTTCGCTCAAACCTGGAAGGACAACAGATTGCGATTGCCAGAAAACATGACGTCTGAATATAGGTATGTTTCATGAACTAGAACGTGAAGGATCCTTTTTATTTAAATCTTGTTATTTAAATCTTTATCTAAATACTTGATCGGAGGAAGATTATTGTGAACTGTGACTAGATTACTAGAAGTGGACTGGTTGAAGAACATGTGGCGGCCGGACTCGTTCTTCAAGAACGCTAAATCCGTGACCTTCCAGACGATGACCATTCCTAATCACTACTTGTGGCTGTACAAAGACAAGACTATTTTATACATGGTCAAGTAAGAGTTCCTTCGTTAACCGTTCATTTCGTTAGCCTTTTGAAATATTCGAGAAACAATCAACGAACTTATAAACATTTCTGTTAAACACAAATATGTATTCTCCATGTTTCAGACTAACACTGAAACTGTCCTGCGCCATGAACTTCCTGATCTATCCCCACGACACGCAGGAGTGCAAGCTGCAGATGGAAAGCTGTGAGTTCTCATAAATATTTTTCGAAAATACCCAGAATTTTTATCATTTTTGCGCAGTCACCATCGCTTAGCGCATTCTTGTTATTTTTATAAAGTAGTGTAAAAGCACTTTTACGAGGGCAGAACCCCAAGTGTTCAACTTCGATTTTGATAATTTTTTGTGAGATGATGGTATATAGATCCCCAAGTGATGTCTGCGAAATATTAGGTGTAGTTAGTCAATAGTTTGAAAGATATAAACAATTGATCTTTTACCCAATTTGCTTACACAGCTAATGGACCTTCGAAAACTACAGCTGAAAGGTATGAAACTTTAATTGTTCATATCTTTAAAACTATTGAGTAACTACACCTAATATTTTGCATACATAATTAGGGATCCATATACCATAACCTCACAAAAAATTATCAAGTCAGTGCCGTGTATTAGGATGTCCCAAAAGTTTCTTTCATTACGTGCACATTCCTGTCTTCTGCTCGTTAATGTTTTATTATTCCTTAAGCTTCCCCTTTCTTAATTAATAGACTGCGGATGTTTATGCAAATGCATATTTATATAGAAATCTGATAAAGCAATGGGACTTGAACAGAAATATGTTTTGTGATTAGAGGATTCCGAAAATATGTTTTTTATTTTGCATTTTTTGAATAATGCATATGTTTTGCATATTTACCGTGTATATGCATATCTCATGCTCATATGAATCATTTATCTTGTTAAATTTGTTTAATCTATTAATAAGCACTCGTATCATAATCGAATAGCGTCGATAATAGTGATACGCCAATATAATACTGAAGAAGCCTCAACAAGTTATGATGTTACGACTTTGTATTGCTTGCTGTGACTCAGCTGTAAGAACACATGTAGTTGTTGGTATTTAAAATTCGAACAGTTCAGCTTGATACTCGAAATGGTATGGCGAATTTTGTGAGAGTGCGTGCGATCATTATTAAAATGCCGAAAGTTTGGAAAAGTAGGGTTTCATTGGTGTCATTGGTGTCATTGGTTTCATGGGTGTATTGTAATGCCCATTGTATTGTCCCCCCCCCCCCGAAAAATATGACGCAATAATTTCATAAAAAATATGACGTAATAATTCCATTAAAAAATATGACGTAATAATTTCATAAACAATATAACGTAAAATATGCTTGTGCAATACCGCTCGGCGGTACCGCACTCCCGTGAATTGGAAAGTTCCTCAGAACCGCCTGATTTGGGAAGTGAATTAAAACCAGTGTATATATCCTACTGCAATTGATCGGAATTGTTGAAAAAATACTAAAAGTTGATTTTTCAACTTCTTTATGTGGGCCTATATTGAAAATTTAAAAAATACGTTGTAGATCTGTATCAATTAAATACATTCTGAAAATTTCGTCAAAATTCTCGACGTTGCAATGAGCAACAAACGTTTGAAGATGGTAAAAATTGCAAATTTTCACGATTTATTGCCGAAAATAAATCGAAATACTCCAGTGTAACTGTGAAATGTCTGTTAATACTCAATATTGTACCTAACACTGAATGTAATATATAATTAATATCGGAAAAATTTGCATATGTTTCGTGCATATTTGCATATTTTTCGTGCATAAATGTCATGCATTTTGCATATTTATCGTGCATAAACATCCACAGTCTAATAATTAGGGATCCATATACCATAACCTCACAAAAAATTATCAAGTCAGTGCCGTGTATTAGGATGTCCCAAAAGTTTCTTTCACTACGTGCACATTCCTGTCTTCTGCTCGTTAATGTTTTATTATTCCTTAAGCTTCCCCTTTCTTAATTAACCATGCTATTGGTTTTCTTAAAAACTACTCTGAATTTGCTCTGGGCACATTCATCGAGAACGATACGAGCTTTCGGGACAACCTAATATTCTCAAGAAAGAGTGTGTCTGATAAATTGCAAACGAAGGTTGAGTCTCGAAACGTCGAATTTCACGTCGCGTCGAACTGTCAACTTAAGAATGTTCGTTTCCGACCCGCTGACTACGATTGAATGTCAATCGTGTCCCCTCGGATTGAAAAGTCGATGAAGCGGTCGCTCGCATGAATGTCCCTGGTTCGGTGGTGGTTCCCCGGGAAAAGCGGGATCTTTAGAATCCTCTAGGCAATTTTACGAAGGACAAAATAACTCGGTCAACAGTGTCGCACACGACGGACGAGATGATCTTCCAGTGGGATCCTGATGTGCCACTCGTCGTCGATGAGAACATCGAGCTGCCGCAGCTGCAACTGGTGAAGAATTACACGGCCGACTGCACGCAGGTCTATTCGACTGGTGAGTCACTAAAGAGAGTCACTTTGTTCCCACCCTTAATTAATTGAATCTGCGAGCGAACCCATTCGCGAATCGTTTCGCGCCCGAACGATTCCCGAAACGATACAACGGTGGCGCAAACAACGTGCTTAATTCGCCGAGACTCTAATTCAGGACTTCATTAAAGCTCGCGCGACGATTGTGATGAATAGAGTCTACAGAAACTCCGAACAGGGTCGATGCCAATAATTAGACGAAATTAACCCATTGCCGTATTTTAACGGGTCAGACTCGTCATAAAGATTTGAACAAAGTCTAACAAATATAAATGTCATGTGTTTCCTTTAAGATGAAATAAAATTTCATTCGTTTGTAATCTATATTTAAGCATTCAAATAAATGTAGCCATGCAAAGCATATAAATTTCCATTTCCCTTCTTCGACATGTTTGGAGACAAAGACGTTTGAAGGGAGTCTTCCCGGATTGCAAGGGTGCGGGATTCGCCTTCTCATTTCTCGATAATACAAACACAGCGTTTTTAGTAGTCAAAAACGCTAGATAAAAGGGCATTATCTCCCTCAAAAGTCCTATTTTTTCGTTTACGAGGCGTAATTTGCATTATCTGGCAGCATACTATAATTTGCATTGTTCGGAAGCATACAACTGCGCATGTAGCTATGAAAATAATGCAAATTACGCCTCGTAAACGAAAAAAATATAACTTTTCACGGAGATAGCGCCCTAGATCGATCTTTTATCTAGCGTTTTGTCACTACTGAAAAAACCCCGTGTTTGCAATCCTGGGAAAAGGAGTCTACCCCCCTTAATCACTGCAACCGTAAAGAAAATAGTACGGCAAGGGGTTCCGTTCGAGGATGGTGAATCTTTGTGTTAAGGGATGCTGTGATTTGTTCATTATTTTGCAGGTAATTTCACCTGCCTCGAGGTCATCTTCGTTCTCAAACGTAGGCTTGGCTATTACTTGTTTCACACCTACGTTCCTACTTGCTTGATCGTCATCATGTCGGTGAGTGAATACGCGTCTTGTACACTGAGAAAAAAATCCTGTCGATACAAAAAGAATATACTGTTGATTCAATAAGATGTACTATTGAATAGTGCCAATATCATACGAACTTATTTTAATATTTAATACTATTGAATTTCAATAGCAAAACTCACTTCCGCCAATCATATAAGCCAATAGCTTGACCATCAATGTTTTCAAAAAAATAAGATATGGCCTCGAACCAATTCCAGTA
>CM052292.1:1788089-1811856 GCA_028455765.1 Lasioglossum oenotherae | reverse complement strand
ATTTATTTGAATGCTAAAATATTGATTGAAAACAAATCAAATTTGATGTCACCTAAAGAGAAGCGCGCAACGTTCATATTTGTTAGACTGTGTTAGAATCTTCATCACGAGTCTGACTCGTTAAAATACAAGGCAAGTTAAAATATGAATCAAGATAATCGATCACCTGGGATCCGATGATCCTGCCGCCCAAGCGTCGAAGTCTCCGAGGCACGGAAGCTCGTGCCGCCCGCTGCGCTGTTCAAGTTTCGATCTCTGTCACGCAGGAGAACACAATACTGTTGACCGGTCGATCGCAGAATTCGTCAGCAGGTCCAGCACCTCCGATCCCAGGTCCATTACCAGGTCCAGCACGAGGTGTTCCACCTGGCCCAGCAAGGGGTCCTCCAGGCCCTCCACCGGGCCCTACACCCGCGCAAAAGGCTCGAATGCGAGCGTTGAACATCGATCGAGTCTCACGGGTCTTCTTCCCATTCCTATTCGCTTTGCTAAACGTGACCTACTGGATAATGTTTGCCGAGTACATTTAAAACTGCGGACCGGAAGCTGACTACCCCGAAAATCGGCCTCTCTATCAACTAGCTCGAAAAAGAAGAAGAAGATTCGATAGATCTTCGATGGATCTTGAATAAATCGTCGCACTCTCGCGAACATTGGATTGTGGGCGACTCGACGTCCTCCAGGATGTCCAGAGTTATCATTATTAATAAGGTTGTTTTTTCAGACCGTCGTTGTAATTAATCGAACAGTGATACAGAAGATAGAAGACGTTGAAGGGTTTCGGGCCGGTAGATCGGAAAGTCTGGTACAATCCGATCGAGAATGATCGAGAGGATCTTGGATGGTCTCTGTTGAATGGAGGAAGAGTTTATGATGTTGTTGTTGCACTTGTATTCTTTCTGTACAGTCTGTAAATATGAATTACCGGATATATTGTGTTTCGTTGGGTAGGAACAACGAGAGTCACCTTTTCGAGAAGGAGTATTCTGAAGATTTCGGTTCGATCGTTTTCTTTGTAACATAAAGCACTAGTTTTGTACTAGATCGTTGTGATATATAGAATCGGACGATTTCTTGCATTGATTATTGCTGGATCGAACGAGAACGATCTTGCGATGACGGCTACGTAGGAATAAAATACCAAATATTGTGTTTATCCTCGATCTGGAGCAATAAGCGTTTCGAAAGAGGAATATGTTCATCGTTTGATTTCCTTATAGTTTGTATTGAGAAGCAATAGTTTTGTACTAGATTGTTATGATTGGACTGCGGATCTTTATGCATTTATAGAAAAATTGAGCAAATGAAATTGAAAATTGTAGGAAAATTTTGAAAACTGAAGATATCAATCCTACTCGTATTTATATAATTTAATTAAATTTGTATGGGATTAATATGAAGATTATATTATTAAAGAGTAATAATAATATTATTTATATTATTTGAATAAATTTATATGGAAATAATTTGAGTAATATTTATATAATTTAACTGGATTTGTATAGAATTAATATAAAGGTTATATTATTAAAAAGTAACAATATTATTTATAGTATTCGAATAAATTTATATAAAAATTATTTGAGGAGTAATATTTATATAATTTAATTAAATTTGTATAGAACTAATATCGAGGTTATATTATTAAAGAGTAATAATAATATTATTTATATTATTTGAATAAATTTATATGGAAATAATTTGAGTAATATTTATATAATTTAACTGGATTTGTATAGAATTAATATAAAGGTTATATTATTAAAAAGTAACAATATTATTTATAGTATTCGAATAAATTTATATAAAAATTATTTGAGGAGTAATATTTATATAATTTAATTAAATTTGTATAGAACTAATATGGAGGTTATATTATTAAAGAGTAATAATAATATTATTTATAGGATTTGAATAAATTTATATAAAAATTATTTGAGGGGTATGATCAAAATTATTATGGAAGGAAATAGTATTCTATTTGGTTTCTGTTTCTTGCGATCGACGCAGACCATTTTTATGTTGCATAAAGATCCGCAGTCTAGTTATGATATTCAGGATTTAATTAAACAAAAACATACTCGCAATGAAGGAAACGTAGGAATAAATTACAAAGAAAATTGAATTTGTTAATCAGAAGCAATATAAGCGTTTCGAAAGAGGAATATTCTTTAAATAATTTACATCTACTAATTGATTTAGTTGCTACAATGATTGTTATAATATTCAGAAACAGCTGTTTGTGTTAACCTAATAACGGAACGTAATCGAGTGAGAAGTACGAAATAAGAAAGAACTGATAAATGGAGTTTCAATATGAATTGAAAGAATGACAAAAATAAATGACAGCAATACGATAATCTAGTCACTGTTCCTTGACTGTACCATGATTTTCAATCTATCACGACAAAGCAGATAAGAAGAAGATAAGTTCGATGATTGAATCATCGAATGTACAATGCTAACTGCCGACTGTGGTGGTCGATTCTTTAGTTCCCGATCGAATGGAATTGAGGTGTTTAAAAAGAAAGAGAAAAATAAGAGATGCTGCACCGAGCAAATCGAATTCAGCTTGATCGCACCTGAATGAGTAATTACTGTAATAATGATCGTAACAGAAGCTTGTATCGTTAGTGAAGCATAAGAAAATCGAAGTATCAGAACATTTGCACGCATGGTTTGTTACCTCTAACAAAGCGTTAGGCGATTGAGAATCTTTTTCATCTTTCGTTCCGACGAACAATTTTAAGCTTACTGTGGGTGACAAAATATTCCCAACACCTTTCAAAAACGAACAACTTTTCCAAAATTGGACGCAACAGCTTGAGCATTTTTGTGACGTTAGAAATCATTAATTTCCCGTCTTCGTTTAATTCATTAAAAAGGAATCATTTACACATTTGCTAGTAAACGGACCCTTCTAACGTCTCAGGAAAACTCGAGTTGCAATATCGAAAAAGTTATTCGTTTTTATAAAAATACGAATACTTGGTACACTCGCTGTAAGCGCGTTTGATCACTTTAATCGAGAGCTATTACGAAACGTTACTATTAAAGAATGATTCGATTTGGTTTGTAACAACTGTATATCGATTGTATATAATTTCTTTAAAGATTTATAACTAACTGCTAATTTTCCGAAATAAACGATATAGTTCGAATAAAGCCGATTCAATTGTGTTGTCTGTCTCGAGCGTAATCGATGTGTTATTTTTCGTTCTCGAACAAAGTTACTCGCCATGATACTTCCAATATCGTTACTAACGGCATTTACACGCGAAACTAAAAATATTTTAACGTACATGTACAAAGATCTCTATAATGATCGACGAGATCTGACAAACTAAATAATTACGTATGTACCACGCTATTCGTTAAGTTTGTTACGAATTGAAAATTCCGAACCCGCAGATTTTTGTAGTAGCGATTTAAAAACATCATTCCGAAATTCTATCCAAGTGTTAATCGATGATGAAACGGCGACGATGACTATGTGCGACGAGTAAAATGAACACCGCTGCACATTAAATCGTGTAGGATATTCAATTGATAATTTCCGAACGACAGTTGGAGTAATATTTGGATAATTGTTAGCGATGGGATCGAATTAATTTCGATTATAATCGTATAGTTAACGCTGGTTCGTTTTCCAATCGATTTATTTCAGTCATAGTATGGTTATCGAATAAAAAGTACCCGGTCCCATTGTTAATAATTATTGAATATCGAGTGGAGGGCCACGTGTACAGCTAATAGATAAAGTAGACACATGTTTCGTGTAGAGAGAATTATAGCAAAAAACTATGTATCTGCGAATCCGAACGAGCTTTCGCGTCGTCCATGAACGAATGTGGCAAATTTCAATTACTCTTTTCTTTTCCCTACACTTCTTCGCCACCATAAATCTCTTTGTGAAATATTTTAGATCTTCTATGATGTTACATTTAAATATTAAACGAAAGTGATTGAAGTCTGTATGCGCTTTGTGGATATTCGTCTAAATTTCACCCCTATGCACTCTCATCTATCATATTTAGACTGCGGATTTTAGGCATTTATGGCAATAATATATAGGTACGTACAATTTAAAGCAGGGAACATATTAAAAAGATTTAAGGACACCACTGTATATTAGTTTCAACTGTATAAGATAATTAGAAGAAGAAGAAATTGTCTAAGTGGCCCCTGTTATTTTGCATAAAGATCCGCAGTCTAATGATACTAGTTTGTAAACTTCAGAGATTTAAGTTTCCCACAATGTTGTTCGTGCCGCCATCTTTCTGCTCACCATCAAACCACAGACGAGGTATATAAGTCTAGAGTCTAGATGTCAGTACACCTTTTGTCTATGTAGGATAGAATGTAGATGATATACTCGGAGAGAATCAGAAGCTTCGGGGAAGGTACCGAAGAACGTAGCCTACTCTACGTTTTGCTTGAGACACGGGGTTAGGACTTCGGGATTAAATTCACTACAGAATTTACAGTTCAACGAGAACCATTTAATAATACTTTATTCACCCGGTAGTGACGTCCGTCGTAACCGTACGATGGAGAATTTATTACAGAAGAGGTAAGCCTCTAAACACGGTACGACTGGATGGTGTTCAATACGTCTGAACAAATGGACTGACTATTTTGAACTGCTAGGGATGCCTAGCGTAACGGTCGCTACGAGAGACGGTTGGGAGTAGGACTGCCAACTCCATATATGTGATCTCCCTAGGCGCGACCTAGGGGAATGGCGACACGAGCGCCATGATCCCTACATCTATAATTAAATAACAAGTATAAATGACTGCAGAAACTATCCTTAATTTGTGTTAATAGCTTTGAGAAATAATAACAATGTTGTACACGAATGAATTAACACATAAATTTAATACACAGATTATTGAAAATATTTATAAAATATCTGTTCGAAGATTCTTTAAACAATCAGGAAACTATAATAAGAAATTCTTGATTATCAGATAAAATTTTAATGAATTTTGATAGCAATGTTATAAATTTCCACTGTAAAATGCATTGATTTTGCCCGAGTTTACGAGATACAAGAGGGTAAACCATATACGAGGAAGTATGTTATTATTTCCTAATGAAAAAATACGTACCCTCCACAATTTAAAATAAACTTTGTTTCCCATTTTTCTTATGTTATTTACTAATTTGGTCAACGTTAATTTCTTATCAATTTTATATTCTTCCAGTATTGCATTAGTCAGAGTCAGAGTAGTCGAGAATAACCACCTGTGGAGTTAAGATTTCGTGATAAATAAATAGACTTCGGATGTTTATGTGAAATAAAAAGTTTGTGTATCAATTCCAGAGCCTAGCAATAAAGATAACAACAATGCGCAATATAGAGATAAAAGCTAAAATCAGTGATCCAGAGAACGTAATTAATTTAACTAAACAAATTACAGACTCTGAATGCAAAATCATAAAGCAGCATGACACGTTTTTCAAAGTAGCAGAAGGTCGGTTAAAATTGCGAGAATTCGAAGTAAGTTAATATTTATTTTCCAACACGTACTGCTTTTTATTTTACTCATATTATGTGTACTACTTCTATTTTATTCATAATTGTATATACTACTTCTATTGTATATATATCTACTTTATTTATAGTTGTATATGTTACAATTGTTTATGTATGAATGCAAAACACATGTTGAGTTTGTGTATACTATATTTAGTATTAATGTTAGATACACAAGAAAATAAATGTGTTACAGGATGGATCAGGTGAATTATTGTTCTACAGAAGATCCAATACGCTGGGTCCAAAGTTATGCGACTACAAGAAGACGTCTTTAGATTCTGAGGCTTGCACCGGAGTTAGAAATATTTTAACCGAGTCAAACGGTTGTTTAGGCATTGTGAAGAAGACTAGAAAATTGTACATGGTTGGTCAGACCCGTGTGCACATTGACGAAGTCAAAGGCTTAGGAAGTTTTATGGAATTGGAGGTACCAAGTAGCAGAATAATTTTAGCTGCTGTTCTTATCAACTAAATTATAGACACTAATTTATATTAATGGATTGTTAATGTTTCAGGTTGTGCTGACTGATGATCAGGATATCAAGGCAGGAGAAAAAATTGCAGAGGATTTAATGACCAAATTGGACATACAGAAAGAAGATTTAATTGCGAATGCTTACATAGACTTATTGCTCAGTAAATAAACTTTGTAATTGCTGAAATATACATTTTGTACACTTGTATCCATAGCATTACTTTATCAGATGGACTAGCATTGAGATTTCAGAACTGTTCATGGTGAATAGAGAATTAGTTTTTGTATCGTAAACTAGCTTTAATTAACGAATTAAAGAATAAGTTCTATATATTGTAATTTAAGAGAGAAGAAAAAGGAAGGAAGATGCGAGAATGAAGAGGCAGTGGTATTCTATTATCGTAACCGGGATACGTTATAGTGATAACGCTGCCCACGCTTCTCTTCCTTCCTTTTCGTTGATCGTATTCGCCGGTTACATTTCGCGTGTGCGAGATTTAATATAACGCTGTCGACCATAAGGACGACGCACTGTAACTCCTTCGTTGCGAATTTTTCCGCATTGTCTTCATTTAATGTTGAATTTATTTAAATACTTTAACATAATTTATTTAAATTATGCTGTTTCTTGCAATCGACGCAGAAAAATTTTATGTTGATTATGTTGGAAGCCATTATTGAAAGACGTTCCGGAATTTGAAGAGAAAATTTCCGAAATATGACCCGAGGGAACTGGTCAGTCTGAAAGGCGTGACGTGCCTGTTATAAACCATTCTGAAGGGACCCAAAGGAAAATGTATACAAGTGTTCTGCACGTGTGACGAACGACCAGCCGACCAGCTGGGTTTCAATGGACATCGTGCAGCTTCAGCTTTCGAGTATTTTGAAACAGTGCAATACTATCTGAACATTTCTTATTGCTCAGAAATCGTATTTTTACGCATCGACAATCTTTTTAAATATTTAATGAAAATCGATCGATTCAACCCCCTGTGAAGCACCAATTTCAATCTTCGAATTAGAGCAATTGCTTTAACAAATTTAATTCTTCAATTCTTCCGTAATTCTCTTCTTTTTTCGCAACATAAGACTAAAAAATATTTGCTATAAAATTCATCTCTGAATAAAATAGACGATTATACTTAAAATACAGGAAGCACGAGATGGAAAAAGCAAAGATCAATTTTTAAACAATTACAGTTCAGACCAGCTTCCAGCATAAATTGTTCCTATTTATTTGAATCCACCCTGACCAGTGTATAAATTATGCTCTAATAGCAATTAAAGACTATACTAAATCTGTAGTCCAAGTTCATCCGAGCAAGACCGACATAAAAAATAGGAAATCCCAAGCAATCAGTCGTAAACGGGAAAGCGGAGCGTAAGAATGAAAGTGCGGGTCGTTTGAAAACCTTTTCATAGCGTTCGCCCCCGCATCGTGTCATTTCGTTCCCCTTCTCCATGGTTCTGGTTGCCACTGCCTTTCCCCTCGGCCTGAATCAGCACCATGGTTCTCTCTCGGGAAGAAAGGAGCCTCATTCTACGTACGGCACTGGCCGTTTGCGGAGGTTCTCCTTACAGAGAGAAACTGTGCGAGGGACGCGTCACCAGGCGTCCGACGGCGTCGTTCTCGTTCATTTTTTATCTCTGTCTCGTCTGACGGTGCCGTATCGCCCGACGTCGGTGATCGACAGTGTCTGTGGATCGTTCGATCGATCGGTTTTTCTTACCTGTGCTGGATCACAACCCTGCTGGAACCTCTTAGCAGTTGCATCGCGAAACAATCTTCGATCTACCTTTAGGAGATACACACACTGGGTTAGGTAAGAGACTGATGATCTCGTGGCTTGCTCTCCAGGCATTGCTATGCTCGTTTTGCATGATAGTGTCGGCTGCACCGTGCATTTCGAGCGGATGCAGCCGGCGAAAAGTGCAACGGTGCAGCATGCGAACGGCCTGATCGATCTTCTAGCTAGCGAGGACTTTGACAACATACCGTGCGATTTTTGCGGTTAGGCTCGACGTGATCGCTGTGATTTCTACTCGTTTAGAGCAATTTTTCACGAATAAACAAAGCGGATTACTTTTGGGGGCGGTCCTCGAACGGAACAGTGGCTGGAGTCTGAGAGTGGACAGATTTCCGAGGAAGAGATTTAGGGAAGATCTATTTGGGGTGGTCTTTTGATTTTAATTTTATTACATGGTCGAAATATATAGCTACGATGTACATAATTTATTGTAATGTTTTATATGGAGTAAAAAGAACGATTTTAAATAACGGGCTGTAAACATTATCTAGCAGTACAGAATAAGCATACAATATTAACATTTTCAAATCACTGCTCTTCTTTCCAAATGCACTTAGCCGTGTACTGCAAATATTCATTTTTATGTGAACCCTCGTAAAGTGAAATGTAGCAACACTTAGATTTATTCAAAAATATTTTATCAAGTCCAGATTAAATTAATTATCAGCAGACTGCGGATTTGATGCATTTACGACAAAAACGAGTATGTGTAATTTGAAGCAGTGGACAGATTGAAAGGATTTAGAAATATCAATGTACTTGTTTCAGCTAATTAGAGAAAAAATTATATTTCTATTTGGCTCCTGTGTTGTACAATTTATGAAGACAATTTTTATTTTGCATAAAGATTCGCAATCGAATTAGCAGAAATCCTAAGTTCCTGAACGTTTTTATGTTTTATGTAGAACAGTACTATTGACAACTAGGTCGTTAAACTGCAAGCGATAAACATTAGATAACACGGTCTCGAGTACAAGAATAGAGAAGCAAACGAAGTATGAAATAGCATTTCCAGAAGTTGTCCCAATGCAACAATAGATTTGTTCATTTTAATAAAGATTAGCTACTGTTTCTGGTTCCTCTTTCGAGCGGTAATAAATTACGAAAGAATAGCAAGCTTTTAACGACCGAACCCTACCTTTCTTTGAAGTGATTGCAATATTAGGGATCATTCAGGAGGGTCAATAAACCGGACGATGGCAACGGTTACCTTTGTGACTCATTCATTGCCGGAAACAATAGTAAATCGTAGATCTTGAATTTATTTGTGGCAATTCATCATTGCTAACACAATTTAGCCGTCAATGTTTCGAAACTTCGAGTCGCCTTACGATTAGCTTGATGATTCATGAAACATCGATGAGAATATGAATGTTGGAACGAATGTATACTACCATTCATACGATTAGAGCTTCTGTTTAAAGTTGAAGTTGCATTTTTCCAACTGTGATACATTTTATTCGATTTATAAGTAGAAGAGAATTGTAACTAATAAATTTCCGAGAACAATATATCTAACAAAATGATATCTTTTCGCTTTCAGATGGAACATCACGCCCATGGCTTAGCTTCCGTCCGATAATTTCAACCGAGAGGAGGAGAGTAAAATGGCACAAATATTTTCTTGCGAGACGGTTCTCGCGGCACTTCTATTTTTATTAACTATTGCATCCAGTAAGTGTATACTTCTAATTTTATATCATCCAGCTTTCACGCGCTCGTCCAGTTATCTCTGATGTTACATCACTTGACCATCTAGGACATTAATATCTTCAACAAACATTCCGCGGAACTGCCCGACGCAAAAGTAGAGTTGAACAACTTTGAAAAACACAATGTACTCGGGAAAATTTAATTTATGGCAGGATTCTATTTTTCAAATATGGCGTGCTTCACTTCTCCATTGCGACTTTCAATTGCGAAAATAAATTTTGCTCCATTGCGCCTTTTCATTGTTTTTTTTTTTCAAAAATGATGGAACATAATTTGCAACGCTTTCGAGCGTCTTCGAATTGGATGCTGCGAGAAAGAAATTTCGTTGGAAACGACATAGCTACGGCTCGTCTATCTACGATCGCAACGTGCTTTCCATTCATTCCTCTTACGAGAAGACACTTTATCCATTACGATTAGATAGCGATTCGACCCCTCGACCTGCCTCTCTTCGGAACTCCTCCAGTTTATTTCGGTCTCCAAAATCTAAGCGCCTTAGAATCTTAAAACGCGAACACCCAGAAGCCATTAAAAACATTACTCGTCGAACATGTCGACCAAATTTCCAATTCTATCGAACAAATTCTCTACCGAAATCGATTAGTTCAATCTCTTCGATTTCCAATGCTCCTCCTTAAAACAATGAATGTTCAAAATCTGTTGCACGATTCTCCTTTTAGTTCGGATCATGTTTTAAAAAATCATTTCCGTCCAGTTTAGGGGTTCCCATTCATTTTAACATTAACATTTTAATCCAGAGACGCCACATCATAAACATCCGGTTGTCATCGCGATAGCCTCTACCGGTAGTAGAATCGAGCTTGATAACTACACATTCTAGATTCGGTTAAAATTTTCATGAATTACAGTTTCCTCGTCTCTAAAAAAAATCTTGAAATATTCCTGCCCGGAGACCGCTGGATCCCGATCAATTTTATCTCTCCAACAAAATTGTGGACGACAAAGAAATTCTTCCAGTTCGATTAACATTTTACACACCTCCTCCATCTCACTAAAAAAGTTTAACATATTCTCGCCAGTCCTCAGATAAGTATACAGAATTCTATTTTTAGATGCTGCGGAACCGCAATATGGCAGGGATAGACATACGCTTAGGGGTAAGTTAATTAATTAAACAATATAGTTTAGTAATTAAATAATATATAGTATAGTATAAACAATATATCATCTGAACAAAACAAATTCCAACTTTTTTTTGTATTTCGATTTGTATCTAGTATTTTGTATTTTCGCTTATGGAGTTTTTCGCGTTGATTCCGAATCTGTCCTTAATTTTTCTCCTAGATGTACAGTTTTTGAGAAAATTGAGTTTCAAAAAAAGACATACTTTTCAACTTTGAACAAATATTGTGATGTTATTATGAAAGATATTGAATTGTTCTTTACAGCAAAAGATTCTGTAGACTTTCCCGAATACCGTGATATCCAATATTAATACATTATGATTGTTTAAACATGTTTAAATAATGATTAAAGACGGAGAGACACCGCTTTTGCGTCAATTTTTGCGGATATTTTTGATTTATTTAAAAAAATAAGGGTCCAGCGCAAAATCGAACTATACCACGCGATAGAGCAGACTTTTATCTTGAGGAACCATCCTTTCAAGTTTGCATGGTCGACGTTTTCTTCGAACCACAAAGCAAAATATCTCCGCCCGACATGTGTTACCGTCAGTGGCGCACAGGGGGACCTTTCGTCCAAATCGGAGACAAAATGAAAGAACTTCCGATAGAAATGAGATAGAGCGCTGAAATTTTTTTGAATTACAGTTGAAACTTGACAGAATATGGGAAAAATATGGAGATTATGGTACGAACGTTTTTTAACCTTGGAAAAATGCGTCAAACTTGCACGATGTCAAGAAAATTGCGGTTTTCTCAATACCACGTGCGGAAATTTTTTTTTTTTTAATATGCTACACATCATTTCCCGTAGATTTTCTCACGCTGATTTCAAATCTGGTCTCGAAATTTGTCTACGACCTCAGGATTTTGCAAGAAATCGATTTTTGCGACAGAACTGATGTAATAATTTTTTCGTTGAAATGATTTTACGTTTAGGAGAAAAATTAAGGACAAATTTGGAATCAGCGCGAAAAACTCTATAAGAATCGTATAGTGGGAATCGAAATACTTTTCGGCTGTTGGACAGTGTTATTACTAGACTGCGGATTTGATGCATTTATGAAGAAATTGGTTGGGCGAGAAATATAAAACAGTAAAAGATTTGGAACATTCTAGAATGTTGCATATGTCTTTCGTAAGTCTAGGTATGTGTGAGTAAGCATTCGAGATAAAAACGGGGGTGTTATAGGATCAGTCCAGAGAGGAGATATGTCACCCATGGAGGTGACGGCAGAACGCCATAATTGGCCAAGGCTGACCGTTCCTAGTTCAAGAGGTAGCATTCTCGTCGGTTCAATAAGAAATACCAATAAAAAACAACCTGATAACGAGCATGTCGATGTTACACGATATTAAAAAATTAATCCACCCTTTTCTTCTTCCGCTACGTGCATTCGATGTGTTAACAATACCGCTCGAAAATATAAAAATCGGTAGCTAAACTGTTCGTTCCTCCGGAATGTTCGTCAGAGAACGCGTCTACTCCGTTTAACACTTGGACGGCGGACCTCTGATATAACTATTAGGACCTTGAATAAGTTCTCGCTGTTTCTTTTACAAAATAAAAGATTTATTTAAATTATAAGGAACAAAAACATTCCATTCAAAGTATAATATATATAGTATAGTATATTCGAGTAATTCCTACAACTTTTCGTCTTCAAATGTTTTCGGTGCGCCGAAACGTTTTTTATCCTCAAGTTCAAATTCATTATTTTTGAAGCGTCGAAACCAGTCTCTGCATGTCGTATCCGACAAAGCATTGTCACCATAAGTCTCAACAAGAATTCTATGTGCTTCAGCTGCAGATTTCTTTTGAATAAAGTAGTGCAATAAAATTCCCCGCAAATACACTTTACTCGGCACAAAAGTAGACATTTTCAGAACTAAGAAAAAATTACTTTGCTTACACTAAATTGAACTACCATACACTGAAATTTAAGGTTAGATACACTACTGCTTTGCATGTGTGTTACCATTCGAAATTCCACGAACGGGGTACTGCTACTACCATCTTTGAAGAAACAGCGAGAACTTATTCAAGGCCCTAATATAATAATTACAGCTTCAACTATTAATTTTTCCAAGTACATACATCTTTAAGGCTATTTCTTGTAGTCACGCTAGTTTTTCTGTTATTCCCGACATACATTTAGAGTTGAACCTACTACTACAAAATTATAAAAATCTTTCTTCCCACATTTTTCGAAAATGACGACCCAGGCACCGCCGTCGGAGGGTTAATTGATTTAACGTGGTTGAGGTGGTGTCGATCGTGGTTTCTGAGAACTAACAAAGGCCTCTGGACGTTTCGTTAACTGTTACACCAGTGTAAATAACAAACATTCACCGTCGTAGCTGGTACTAGTAAAAATACCGGAGCTGGCTGAAGGGAAAGGAGATATAATCAACCGTGGCTAACTCGATAGTTACACCTAAGAACAATTCTCTGAAATCGTTCTTCACGTTCCTTAGGTCCGAACATGAAGAGAAAGCATCCTTGCGAACAGAGCTCTTGTTATCCAGCGACTGGGAATCTGTTAATCGGTCGGAAAAATCGATTGACAGCTTCGTCGACTTGCGGTCAAACCGAACCGGAAAGATATTGCATCGTAACGCATCTGAAGGACCGGAAGAAATGCTTCTTCTGCGATGCGTCGCACCCGAAGCAACAGCACAATATCGAGAACATCGTCAGCGGGTGAGAAATAATGTTTAAAAGATTTTCAAAAACACGCAATATACCAAAGCATGTCCGTTCGGTTGATTAAACTTGAAATAAAAATTTCAGAACATGGTGGCAGTCGGAGAATGGCGTGGAGGACGTGTCGATTCGGTTCGATCCCGAGTCGGAATTCCACATCACTCACATCATCATCAGCTTCCAAACATTCCGGCCAGCTGCGATGCTGATCGAACGATCGTACGACTTCGGCAAGACCTGGAACGTTTATCGATACTTCGCGCACAATTGCGAGCAATATTTCCCTGGTGTCTCGACGGAACCACCTCAGAGACTGACAGACGTTATCTGCGAGACGAGATACTCTGCCGTGGCGCCGTCAACCATGGGAGATGTTATCTTCAGGTATGTAAACTTTGATAAACAGGGGGGTCTGATGATCAGCATGCGTGAGTGTTATAACTAGACTGCGGATCTTTAGGCAAAATAAAGATTGTCTGCGCCGATTACAAGAAATAGAACCGAAATTGATCTTTATTTCTTTGTTTAACGATTTTAACACTTCACATTATTTTATAAACATAACAAATATGTGTTTATTCTAATCTTTTGGCCATTTTTCATGGTAAATAATTCCACAGGGAAGCATCTTTACAATCTTGTTAATCGCAAATTAAGAATATTAGTAAATAGAATTTGTATATCGATCGCAATATTGTTAATAACAATTGTTGAATGCTATCGGCGCTACGGTTCGATCATTAAATACAATAACAAAATTTTAACTAAGCTGTTTTGCTAATTTTCAACTGATCGACGTTTCGGTCATTGGTTTTGACCATTTTCAAGATTTAATTGAATTGCGTCTGTAAGAAAAACACAATAATTTATATATAATATAATTACATACAATTTTTACGGAGTATTAAATTCTTAAATGTTTGAATGTAATGGAAAATAAATTTTTTTAATATTTTTCACTCACTTGCTTAGGTGTAATTAATTATATTATTCTGAGAGTCGTGAGACTCTTGAAACACGTGTGTTCACCATTGTCTGTTTTCACGACACTGATCGTTTCGCCAGGGATCTAGGTTATGTAGATCGATGCCAGGCGGTAAAATTCAAACAATCATAATGCGTCTTTACCTTCACGCTGTGGAAATACCTTTGTGGTAAATCACTATTTATTGACATTCATATGTAACTGAATTCAGATGTCCATACAAATTATTGCATGTGTTATATATTTACTTTGGTTGACAATCCAAGTAAATAGAAGAAGATATATTTGTATTGGAAATGATTCATCATATAACATTACTGGCGCAGTAATGTTGTGTAATATTCATGTATCATAGGTATTTCGTACCTAAGATTTACACTGTGGTGTTTAATCATGTGAAACGTTTCCAATAATAGGCTTTGATGTAAATTTTCTTCTTTGTCAACTATTTTGACATTGTCAAAATTGAATCTGTGATCCAGTTCCAAAGAATGTTTCGTCAATGCAGTATGTTGTGATGGTGATAAAAAGACATTATGCTTGTGTTCTCTAATACGTGTATCTAAATTTCTGGATGTTTGTCCATAAGAATATTAGTACCTAGTAAACCTATATAGTGTTAAGTTGAATTTTTAAGATTTCTCGACAATTTTGAATATCATCTTCTCAATTTTGCCATCAACTCAGGATCATTGACAACGTCACACCAACTGAGCTGTTCTTTCTAACTTCCCTCTTCATCTTTCCAGAGTACTACCCCAGAACCTGGAGATCGACAACCCCTATTCGAAAGAGGTGCAGAACCTGCTGAAGATAACGAATCTGCGTATCAACATGACAAGATTGCACACACTAGGAGACGATCTCCTAGACGATCGTCGTGAGATTCGCGAGAAGTATTACTATGCGATCCAGAACATGGTGATCCGAGGATCATGTTCCTGTTATGGTCACGCTTCGAAATGCGTCCCTCTACCCGGAGTCCCCCATGAAGACGGGATGGTGCACGGCAGGTGCGAATGTACACATAACACGACAGGTCTGAACTGCGAGAAATGTCAGGACTTCTACAATGATTTACCTTGGAAGCCAGCGGTGGGAAAATGGACGAACGCCTGCAGGCCTTGCAACTGCAACAACCACACAAACTCCTGCCACTTCGACGAGGCCATCTACGAGCGATCCGGCAGAGTATCTGGCGGAGTCTGCGACAACTGTCAGCACAATACCACTGGTCAGAATTGCGAGCTGTGCAAGCCTTTCTTCTACCACGATCCCAGCAAAGACATCTCCCACCCTGAAGCCTGCGTCCCCTGCGACTGTGACCTTGGCGGGACGTTGGACGACGGCATTTGCGACTCCTACACCGATACTCTGACCGGTGAAGAGCCAGGTCGCTGTCATTGTAAGAGCAACGTCGAAGGACGTCGTTGCGATCGCTGTAAAAATGGTTTCTGGGACTATGACCCTGAGAACCCTGAAGGCTGCAAAGCCTGTACTTGCAACACTCTCGGCACAGTCGATAATCGAGGATGCAACACGAACACTGGCGAATGCACCTGCAAGAGATTCGTCACCGCTCGAGACTGCAACCAGTGTCTACCAGAGTTCTGGGGACTCTCTGAAGATCTTGATGGTTGCAAACCTTGTGATTGTGATCCTGGTGGCTCGTACGAGAACTCCTGCGACGTTGTGACAGGTCAATGTCGCTGCAGACCTCACATAAGCGGAAGAACCTGCAATCAGCCCGAACAGAATTATTATACTGGCTCCTTGGACTTCTTGATCTACGAAGGAGAGCTGTCAAAAGCTACTGACAGTTGCCAGGTGGTTATCAGGGAGCCCTATCGCGACCACAGGAATAGTACATGGACTGGCACCGGGTTCATGAAGGTTCTAGAAGGGTCCATGCTAAATTTCACTATCGACGATCTCAGGAAAACCTTGTGGTACGAGGTGATCGTTAGATACGAGCCGGTGCAGCCTGGACCCTGGGAGGATGTCCAGATTATTATCGAGAGAGATCCTATGGATCCCGTGGATCCTAATGGATTATGTAGGGATTGGAGACCTGAGAATGATCAGCTGTGGGCACAGCTGCCTGTTAGGTCAAGGAGCGTTATTGCTCAACCTGCTGTTTGTCTCGAGGCTGGGAAACGGTACAATGTTGTTCTGCAGTTCAGGAAGTTCAACAGTCACGTGGACACGCCCTCGGCGTCCATCTTGGTTGACTCGGTGAGTGGACATGGAATCATTTTCCCAAAGTGTTTGATTTCGTTTAGAAATTGATTTTCGTCTGATGTTTGTGGCTTTTGTAGATTGTACTGAGGCCAAGGATAGAGGCCATTCCTTTCTTCAGCACGCCAGGTGTCGGAGAGCTTCGTCGCCAGGAATACGAACGCTATCGCTGCAGCGATTACTTTAACGACATCAATACTGTTTGGCCCAACGTTCCTGATCTTTGCAGGAACTACCAGAAGAGCATCGGGTACTACGCTTACGACGGGGCTCATTGTAAGTGGTCAAATTAATGCAGAAAAATCGTTCATAGTCAAATTGATCGATCTCCAATTGATAGAAAATGCTTATTAACCAGCAACAATTAATTGCAGCTTGCGAGTGCAACCCAACAGGATCGCACAGTCTCCTCTGCGAGAATTATGGCGGCACGTGTCCTTGCAAGCCTAACGTGGTCGGAAGAAGATGCGAGCGTTGCGCACCAGGAATGTACGGTTTTGGTCCCGAGGGTTGCATCCCCTGCGATTGCGACAGCGTCGGTGCATTGGACAATTTCTGCGATGTGGAAACCGGTCGTTGTAAATGTCGTCCGAACACTTATGGCAGGACCTGTGGTCAGTGCGAGCCTGGTTTCTGGAATTTCCCGCATTGCCAACGATGCGAATGCAACGGTCATGCTGAGAGCTGCGACTCTAAGACTGGAGCTTGCATCAATTGCCGTAACTTCACCACTGGACACAACTGCGACCGATGCGTCGAGACTTATTATGGAGATCCCAGGATTGGCGTGGATATCCCATGCAGGGCTTGTCCTTGTCCAGGTGAGATCATCTCGATGTCTTCTCAAATCCTGAGTCTCGACTTTTGCTTCATCTTCTAGGAACCCTAGATTCCGGCCACTCGTACGCTAACAGCTGTTCCTTGGACTCAGTGACCCACGACGTAATCTGCGAGTGTTTCCTCGGTTATACTGGTTCTCGCTGCGAGAACTGCGCCGAGAACTACTTCGGTAACCCCGAAGTCCCCGGTGGAACCTGTGAACCTTGTAACTGTAACAACAACACGGATCTACGAGCACCTGGAAACTGTAATCCTCACACTGGTCGCTGTCTACAGTGTCTACACAACACCGACGGTGCAAACTGTCAAATCTGCAAAGCGGGATTCTACGGGAACGCTTTGCAACAGGATTGTCAAGAATGCGAATGCAATCCTCTGGGAACTGATAGCGAAGCTGGAACCTGCAATCATCGAAGCGGTCAGTGTCCTTGCCTGCCTCACGTGATTGGACAATTGTGTGACTCCTGCGAGGAGAACCATTGGAGGATCGCCAGCGGGAAAGGATGCGACGCTTGCGAGTGCGACGCTGTTGGAAGCGTTTCTGATAGGTAATTGTTCTTCGATCATCTTATGAAGTTCAAGTTCAAGTTCAAGGTGCCTACATTTCCATTATGTTTCCAGGTGCAATCCATTCGACGGCACGTGCGAGTGCAAGCCAGGCTTCGGCGGAAGGCAGTGCAACGAGTGTCAGACGAACCATTGGGGCAACCCTAACGTCGAGTGCTATCCTTGCGACTGCGATTTGACCGGGTCCTCGAGCCAGCAGTGTAACAGAGAGACCGGGATGTGCGTGTGTAAACAAGGGATCGGCGGTGAAAAATGCGATCAATGTTATCGAGGTTACTATGGCAACGCACCCCAATGCAATCCCTGTGGAGAATGTTTCGATAATTGGGATCTAACATTGTCCGGTTTGAAGAATAAGACAAACCTGGTGATCCAGGAAGCATCTAGAATCCAGAAGGTCGGGACAACAGGAGTGTACAGCGAAGAGTTCGATGACATGGTCAATGCGTTGGATCAGGTGCAGAGTCTGATCAACAGCACATCCATCAGGACCCAGGATCTGGATGAACTCAGCGATTTAGCTGCCACGATGATGCAGAACGTCTCGAACTCTGCCAAGCAGTTAGAGGTGGCTAACAATCTTTTGGAGGCGGTGAATCAGCGAGTGAATTTAGGAGACACTGCTCTCAAGTATCTGAAGAATAAAACGAACAACTTGCATCAAGCTGCAGCGAATTTGAAAGAGAATGCGACCAGGTTGCAAGAGGAGAACGTTCTAGGAGCTTTGAACGTCACTCAGCAAATGGCGGAGCAGTCCAGGCAGGCAGAGAAAATGGCGAACGATACTAGCAACGTTTTAGCTGATGCGGAAAGGTTCAGCAAACACACGGAGAGTCTCCTAGCTAAGAATAGAGACTTCGTCGAGGAGGTCCAAGAGGCTAATAAAGACGCCTTGGCTAGGATAAATGATAAATTGAAGACGTTTAATAGCATCATGCCTGACTTAAATCTTCAGATGTGTGGTGGCAATGTTACCGATTGCAGCAGCGTTTGTGGAGGAGCTGGATGTGGATTCTGTGGAGGCTCGTCTTGCGATGATGGAGCTGTGACCAAGGCCAATCAGGCGTTAGATGTTGCCAATCAACAGGCTGCGAAGATCAAGACTTACAAGGACGAGGCCGAGCAGCTGTTACGCAATGTGAGTTCGATGTTTCTCGGCGCGGATGCTTTTCTTTTTCACTGTCCAACAAAATTAAACTTTATTGATAGACTACTTTTACTGTTACTTAGTTTTAAAATGACAAACTCAAATTACCGAATGTTTCTAGCAATTTCCCTCCACTAATAAACAAATCATTGTTATCTCCAGCTGGCCCAGGTGGCTCGGGACGGGGTCACAGCAAGGTCGAACGCGCAGGACGCCTTCAACTTCGCCTGGAAGGCTCGCAACCTGTCGGACAACGTGACGAAGGACCTTTCCGACAACAACAAACGCATCAAGAGCACGTTGGACGAGGATCAACCAACCCCAACGATGGTGAGAGACCTGGCGAACGAGGTTCTAGCAAAGAATATCCAGTTAAGACCTGACGAGATCAAACAGTTAGCGGAGAAGATTAACAGTATCGTCGGCTCGTTAACCGACCCTGAAAAGATCCTCGCTGACACTAGGGACGATCTTCACCGAGCTATGCAGCTGAAGG
Organism: Lasioglossum oenotherae; assembly: GCA_028455765.1. Lineage (NCBI taxonomy): Eukaryota > Metazoa > Arthropoda > Insecta > Hymenoptera > Halictidae > Lasioglossum > Lasioglossum oenotherae. The sequence continues at coordinate 1,792,190 of CM052292.1, read as the reverse complement.
AGAGAGCAGACAGAGCTAAGAAGTATGCTCTGGGAAATCAAACGCAGGTTAACGACGTGATAGTACTTTTGAACAACGCGCAAAAGGCGCTGGACTTGGCGCAGGTGGCGATCGATCAAGCAGAGAGGGACGTGAAGAAGTCGGAGAAAGATCTAGAGGAGATCGCCGAAGTGACCAGAGGAGCCTTGATGCAGGCAAATAGCACCACTCAGACCGTGGACGATCTGGAAGCCCGTTTAGGCTTGTTACAGAAGCAGCAGGTCAAGAACAACTTCGTCATGAACCAAGAGATCAGCGACCAGGTGAAGAAGGTCGTCGACAAGGCGCAGGATGTTGATACAAAGACCAAGACACTTGCAAAAGAGTATCGCAAGGTGGATCAATCTCTAGATCTAAGCGTGAATAAGAGCAAGGATAATATTCAAAGGGCCAAAGAACTCCTGCGAAGGGCTACAGAGCTCACTGTCGACACGTCCACCAAGTTCAAGGATCTTGATGGCATGGAAAGCGTTTACAGGGATAACGAGAGGATGCTGTCCGAACTGATGAACGAGGTTGACAGTCTATCCGAGGAGATGCGGAAACATCTCACGGAGATCGATCAGAAGGCGATGCGCTATCGACAGTGCACCTCTTGAACACCGAAGTTTTCTTGATGGAAGATGGTTGATGGTTTTTTTTCGTCGGAATTCTTTTAATGCGTTGACTGCCGTGTAAATTATACACGACTTTGGGTAATAAGTAGACAGCGGATTTGACGCATTTATGAGAAAAATGAACAGGTGAAACACAAAATATTTGACGATTTTTAAAATACGATTAGAAGAAGGAATAAACGTTCGTGAAGCTCCTATTTCTAGCAATTGATATGGAAAACTTTTATTCTGCATAAAGATCCGCTGTCTAGTAATAAGATTGAATCTGTAGAGCTCGGCACAATGATTATATTTTTTCGTTAAGGTAGCATGAATTCTCCTGAAATTTTTGGTGTTAATGATAAATCACGTATACACATGGCCGGTAGTTAATACAGCGATCGTTTCTTTGATCCTTCTAGATTCTACTAGTTCGAACAACTTTCATTTCACGCGACTACATTCTTACAAAAATTAATTTTCAAACATAAATGGTTAATTATTCTCTTACAGAATCACCCAGTTACTTTCAAAAATTCATTTTTGAAGACGACAACCGGCGTTACACGCATGAAACTACGATGGCAGTCAACGTGTTAATGTTAGTGGTTGATCAACCCCCGAATGTGTACATTAACGAGCGTCGGTTTCGTCGGCGCTGAGCTTACCATGGCGTAATCGTATTTCGATAGAGTAGGAACGATCGAATTTAGAAAGTAGGTAATTTAAAGGGTCTTAATCGAATCGGTGACTTCAGATTTGACAGGGAGCAATTGCACAGTGCCATAATTGTAACGATGGGGCCACATAATTGTTAGAGCGTATCTGTAGATATTTGTAACATTTTTACAGGACGGTCAGAGCCGTCACTTTTTTTGGAACTTTTGAATATTGTTACGGAACTCGATATATTAAGAGAATCAGAGCCTTTTTCTGCATTTATTACAGGATAACGAATGTCGATTGTTATAGCAATAAACGAGAAATTAGAATTACAATTCTGACATTGAGAACCTCTTCGGGAGCAGCCGGGAGAGGCGGACAAGTATCATTGATCTGATGAGTCAGAGATGCGTGTACAAAACGAATTGATAAGAGCATGAATGCCTTTCCATCGAGAACGTAGCGTGTCGTTTAACCGGAGAGACGATTTTAGTAGATTGTTGTTAACTATCCGACAGATATCTCAGCCCAGCAATGTTCAAAATAATTCGTAAGGATTTAGAGATAGACTTTTTTTGTAATTAAATCGATCGTCATTTTTTAATACGCAACAGTTTTCTCTTTAAATGATAACATTGCCAGGAATTAATCGAGGAATTTTTTCAATTGTTCTAACGCTTGCTTACCGATCTATTTTCACATTAAGTTAGCACTGCAGAATTTTTATACTACTCAAGAGAGATGACTGAACTTAGTTGTAGCGCAGAGATAAGCCATGAATATATCGATACTAATTGCGCAATAGAGTTTTTGTACTTATTTTCGATATATATATATATTTACAATTCAGTTATTTTATTCGACACGGTGCAATAGTTATTAAATACTATAGAGTTTCTTTTTTATCTTCGGTAGCCTGTAAATATACCACTATGCCTTCTCATAATTATTCTAAGATCATCCATGATTGCAGCAACTATACGGTCTTTTATAATATTCGAATTGCGAAATTCTAGAGCGCATTTTTTGATGACGCGCAAGATCTACGAACAGCTCGGATAGTTCTTGAAAACGGAGAAAACAAAAATTTGCAGCGGGAGGAGCAAGGGTAATTTCTAGCGACGTAAGAAAGAGAATTGTTTAACGATTATAGTAAGTGAAAGATCTATATATTAGACTACAATCGAGGCATTGATATTGTCAGCGGTGGCCATTGACGAAAAATGCCGCACCGCTATAACCACACCAAAAGTTTTCAATTGTATTTAACGACTAGTTATGTTTATGCGTTGATAGAGAATTATATATTAGATAAATAAATAAACTGAAACAGTTCACCGTCGAGTTATTTTCTTATATCTAACTCCATTCAAAGCCCGAAGAAGAGGAATCTTATCCAAATGATAAATTTTTGATAGTGAGAATATACAACAACGTGGGTTTGGGTCCGATAACAATATTTCCTCAGAGTCAGCTTTATCGTTGGTAAAAAGACGGAAAGAGCCGGCCGGAAATACATGGGAACAGGAATGATAATACGTTCATAGCATTTCCTGTTAGAAGCTGTTTTAACGAAAATTGTTGACGGTCTTCCATCGTTCTCGTACTTTTCACAATATTTGTGCGATAAAATTGGAACGAAAACAAACAATTCGTAAGAAAATAAACAGTCTTATTGCACGGTGCGGCGAAACGGCGTCGTCGCTAAATAATGACAGAACTGGTTATTTTTATGTACTTATAATATCTTTGATCTTTCAAACTCGCCCTAAAAACACATTTTTTCCATTGTACGATTAAAGATCGGCGATTTAGAAACACAGTTCACTTGTTTTATAGACTGCCCAGTAATTCGAGAAGCAATGTGTCAAACGAGGGAGAAGCTGCCCTACAGCGAAGGTATATTTTGTTTCATCCGAAACAGCTTCTGTAGACAGCGCACCTTTATAAAAATAGTATTTATAGTTTATTATCGTAGAGTCTGGTTTCGATCTACACGTGCTCTCCCATCGTTCCATGCCCTTGTCAAGAAGCTTGACGTGTCCTGCAACGCCAGCAGCAACTTCCTGAACCAGCTACTGGGATCTATGGAGCAGAGATCTCCGGCTGATAGATCTGTCACAGCATTAATCATCGTACAAAAGGATCTGTTCGTTGACGTAGAACAAAACAAGCTGTTTGAAAAATTTCTTGAAACACAGATAAATAAAAAAGAATTAATTAGAAGATTTTCGATAATCAACTTTTAATTCACATTCGATCAACTTAAAAAATCTATTGGGTTGGCAAGAAAGCAATTTCGGTATTTTAAGGTAAAATAGAGTTGAATTTTTCTGTTCAAGCAATAAACTTTAATGAATAAGATATTTTCCATTTTGTTCGATGATCTTTTGCCAAAAGGAACAAATAAGAATATAGTAAAAATAAAAATAAAGAATAATAAAATTCAATTAAAGCAAAATAAAATAAATAATAATAAAATAAAGAATTTATACTATTGGAAAAACGGCCAAAAATTTTAATAGACACATCCTTGTTATGTTTATAAAATAATGTGAAATAGTTATTTCTAGATCTCCGTAAACCTAGCGTTAAAGTTCATTGCTCGATTAAAAAAATTGGGTTTTACTTGACCTTAAAATACCGAAATTACTTTCTTGCCAACCCGATACATATACTGAGAAAAAAAATTGTTACTTCAATAACACGCGTGTTATTGTAATTTTTTTACTTCGATGAATATCAATGTATTCTTTTCAATAGTACGAAATTTAGAAGCAAATCGTGATGTATTTGAATTGTC
>CM052292.1:1748354-1787989 GCA_028455765.1 Lasioglossum oenotherae | reverse complement strand
TACCTTTTAGCTTACAAATATGGCAAGGCTCTATTTATTTCGATTTTTTGGAATTTTCAGAATGAATTTCCATGTAAGCAACTTCATAATTTGAATCTCCGGCTGATAGATCTGTCACAGCGTTAATCATCGTACAAAAGAATCTATTCGTCGATGTAAAACGAAACAAGCCGCGTGACAAATTTCTTGAAACACAGAAAAATAAAAAAGAATTAGTTAGAAGATTGTAGATAAATCAACTCTTAATTCATTCAATCAACTTTTAATTCGTTAAATCGACTGACACGGCAATTACAAAAGATCTATTGGGTTGGCGAGAAAGTAATTTCAGTATATTTTTATTCAAGCAAGAAAACAATTCAATAACTGTAAGATGAAACATATAAAATCGTCTAGTATAAAACTAACTTCTTAATTTTTATTTTGCATAAACCCGCAGCCTGCTAACGCCACCGTTTCATTCCAGGTACATCCTAATATCAAGATCGGAGATGTACGCGCAATTGTACACAACGAAGCGCATAATAATCATGTTAATCACGATCTGGACCGTCAGTTTCTCTATCCTCCTCCCACCATTGCTAGGAATCTGGGGTCAAATGGGCTTAGACACGACAACCTTCTCTTGTACGATCCTGAAGAAAGATGGTCGCAGTCCGAAGAAGTTCCTCTTCGTTCTAGCGTTCCTCGTACCATGTGTAGTGATTAGCGTGTCTTACCTGTGCATCTACTGGCGTGTAAGAAAGAGCAGGAAGAACCTTGAAGCACATGGAGGCATTTCTCGAAGAAAAACCAACGGTTTCCAGCGAAGAGAGGACTCCAGAGTAACAAGACTGATGCTGACTATTTTCCTCTGCTTCATTCTTTGCTTTATGCCTCTGATGCTGGCGAACGTGATCGACGACAAGATCCACGTACCGATTCTCCACGTGATCGCCTCGATTCTCGCCTGGGCATCATCTGTGATCAACCCTTTTATTTATGCAGGCACTAATAAATTGTACAGAGAGGCCTACAAACAAGTTTTGTGTCCAGTGTCCAGCAAAACGCCCACAATCGGACCTAAACCCACCCATTCGCATTCGAGCAAGATTTCCACGCCTCAGGGAACCTGAGATCGATTATGGTTTCGGCACCAACGAGATACTATTAAAGACTGCCAGCCTTATGGGAGTTGGTGTCTCACGAATATGTCGGTATTTTTTACGCCCTCTGGGATATATTCTGGCTCCATCCAGAGAAACAGAAGGCCATCGACGGCATTTTGCCGGTGAAGAAGACCATTGACGAGATTCTCGTCGCGATGTATCGGTGAGAATGCGAATTATCACGAAACCATATCGATTATTATTAAATGTTACATTCTCCGCCATATTTCAGACGATGTTTTGTGATTATTGTGGCACTATTTAGAATTTTTAGCGATGTGGTATATCACTGTAACATTCACGTTATCCCCGCGCCCGTCGCGCCCGATTACCAGTCCCGCTGAATAACACAGGGGCTGGCAGTCTTCAATAGTATCTCGTCGGTGGTTTCCGGTTTTCAGTGCTGAGAAGTGTCTTTCTAAAGGTGCGCAAGTGTTTCGCGAACTTTGAACGCTTTCAGACTTATGTGTCCGAAGATTTTTGCGGAAAGCGAATGTTTTGTTTAGTTTAGCGTGAATGGAGGACTTGCGCGGTTTGCAGTCGTATAATCGTTAATTAAAATAATAATGAACGTGGTTGTGAAATTGCACGGATAATGTTCAAGATTGAAAATGAGAAATGATAGCGAAAAAGTGACGGGAGGATCTATTAATTTATAGAGGACTATTAATTTATAGCTCTGTTTTAAGTAGTGGATAAATAAACTTTTCTATTCGCCTTTAGCGTACAATTATTCGAGAATTTCTGTAGAAAAAGATACATACGCTCTGCAGTAGATTGGGGTAGATATTGTACACGTAATAAATGCTCCGTAATTTGGTAACTACGGATAGTCGATAATTTGTCGGTAACGTAGAATTCTAATTGGTCAACAAGTCGGCAATGTGAATTCTACGTTATCGACATGTGTATATTTTTACCACCGACGAGATACTATTCTCGTCGGTGGATATACGACCCTGCAACTTGCCGTTCTCGGCACGCGCGACAGATGTCAGTACGAGGTCCTCGATCATTTCGGAATCTATCAGAGGAGCGCTCTCGAATGCTGTATTTTCGGTAACGTGTCCCGTTAGAGGGCGATCCGGTCCTTTATCGCTCTTAAATATACGCCATAAACTATTAAAAATTTAACCATCACACCTCCCCGCGCGACGCTCGGAAGTACGTCATCGCGGCCAGCGATCCCCACTCCGCGCGCCAGCGCTTACCTACTCCACTACGTGTTCCCACTCCGATTCATCCCCACTCCACTGGCCCACTTCGCATCGAAGGACCTCAGTTTACTTACTGAGTTGGTTAGGATTAGGTCGGGGTGGAGGGCGACAAGGACAGGCGATTCTGCTCGGTAAGCGGCTCGCGGTCGTCCCTACAAACCAATATGGCGGCACCCTTACCTGTCAACAACACTGCAATAGTTCCTGAACTATTGATCCTACAGAATGGAAATTTCGATTTGCAGCCGCCATGACACAATACGTTTCCTTTTACAAAAGATGGTTGAATCTACAGGTTGAAGTGGTAATTAAAATCGATTACAAGATATGTAAAGACTAAAAAGTAGAAAATAAAAAAATATATAAAGAAACTTTTTAGAAACCACGCTTATATTGAATTGTACTAAAACGGAGAAAATAATTTGTTTAGACATTAGCGACGATAAATAAAAGCGTGGAGCGCTAAACTATATTGACGCAATCTTCGTGGGCGCTCCACGCTTTTATTTATTGTCGCTAATGTCTAAAAAAATTATTTTCTCCTTTTTAGTACAATTTAATATAAGCGTGGTTTTTACAAAGTTTTTCTATATATTTTTTATTCTTCTTTGCTTGTTGCTATAAAGATTTCAACTATCACTTCTGAAGAACATTTTATAAATAAATAAATAATCAAAAAGAAATAAACATGATGCGTATAACATTTGAGATTTCTTTTTTCTAATAAATATAACTATATTAGTACAACTATATTAATATAACAAACTAAGAAATATAACTATATTATATACATATAGAGAAGATGATTAACGGCCACTTTTCCGTACTAACTGTAAGAACAGGAATATAAGAGTTTATTCGTGGACAGAAAACAAATTTCCGCGGCAACAATTTTTAATTACTTCAAATGAGATATCGTATTCCATTCTTATATGATTATTCGAATTAGCGTAGAAATCGCCTATCTGTTTAATCATTAGCTTTTAAGGCCACCAGAAATATATAATTTATAGCTTGTGGATATTTTTATCTGGATTTGCGGATTTTATGCGGATGACCCCACACATTGCATGCAGATGTGGTAGTTGCGATGTGGGACAAACACTTGTGACCAGGCCGCCTTCCTCAGAAAAACCCAGGAAAATACCCTCCTCGATCCTGCACTGGGTAGGGATTGATAACGAGAATCTATCCTCGAGGATAGTCTCTCTATCGATACTCTTATTTCCAACTTTTGAATTCCTCTTACGGCACCCCCCAAAGTTGTTCGAAATAATAAAAAAAAACTGTGCAAAGTTTGAGTGCCTACAGGTAGCAGGGAAACGTGCCCAAAACATTAAAATAATTAATTTAATGCTCACAGAATAGTTCTTCTCGAATATCTTCAAAACTATTTACAGCGTCAAAAAATATGTTAGACGAAACCTATATAGTATACAGGGTGTCTCAAAATTCCTTCAACATCCGGGAATGGGAGATTCCTCAGATCATTTGAAGCGACATTTTCCTTTGCAAAAATGACGTCCGCGGCTTTGTGAGGGAGTTATTAACGAAAAACAATTAAATTTTTAAATAACGAATCAATTCGCTTTAGCTGCGCTCTGATTGGTCCGTGCTTTTCGTTACTAACTCCTAAACCAGTGATGCCAGATGAGGGGAGTCACGGTGAAATGATGTACCTCCTCTCTGATGACGGGGAATGACTGGGGCGAATGGGAGACACGTTGCACGTGCGCGATGGGGACCATGGAGTGTGCGCCTGCGCACGGTGCTGGAATGGAATAGTGGAAGGGGTAGGAGGAGAGTACATGAGCGCCGTTTGGCGCTCATTCTGGCATCACTGTCCTAAACAAAGCCGCGGACGACATTTTTGCAATGGAAAATGTCGCTTTAAATGATCTCATGAACCTCCCATTTTTGGATGTTGAAGGAATTTTGAGACAACCTACCTATGGACAGTCTGCGTCGTTTATGGCCTATTTTTTTTCGTAAAACAATCGGTTTCCAAAAATAAATTGAGAAAATCGTCGGACCAAAATCCAAAAATTTTTTCTGAAATTTGAAAATTGAAATGTAGTTTCGTTATCTAGGTAATTAGGTTCTCCCAAAAGTTCAATTAAGACCTGCAGATGTCACTTCAGGATCGTCCCTTGCTAACCTCGGAGCAAATAAATCGGTCATTTATTGTACAGGTATCCCTCCTGTAACACGGTAGATACGTTCTTAAATATAGTTATATGAGACCCAAAGCCAGTAAATAAGGGGGTTTACGTTCTGAAAACCTATTAAAAACAAACATGTACAAAGGTTTTCGCAATTTTATTGCCGTGTTAGAGCGAAACAGTGTTCTAGGTTGTAGTGTTATACTAGGGTTCCCGCAATTTATCCTATCGTGTCAGAGCAAAACCGTGTTGTAGGAGGGCTACCTGAAGCCGTAACAAGTTATAAAATAAAATGTCTACAGTATCGATAGTAAATTGCAAAATACACAGATACATTACTAGTAGCGTATGCGTTCTCTAATAAATTTCTTAACGAGCTTAACATAAATGTCTATACTAGAATTAGCGCGGAATTCGTCTGGTGATTGACTAGTTTCGAATATCATCATCGATTACAATTAAGCGTGGTCAAGGCTCCCCGTACTCATCGTGCAAGTTTACAAATCCAATTGTTTTTACTACAGGATCCTCTCGCATCTTTCATCATTTATACTACATTAATTATTATTTATCGCTGTATGTTAGTTTCCACGGCAAGGAATGACGTTCCACTTTCAGACTATTTCATTATTGTTTACGAATAATTTACAATATCTAATATAATTACACGTTAGGACGTTATTATACAATAAAGTATATGTGATCAGCGCATTTCATGAAACTTATCCTCGAATGGAGTCCCTGAGCGATGAAGTTCTAAGTGGATTTACAAATTTTCAATGGGTTGCGATCGAAAAGAGAATTGGATGATATGCTAACACTGCGGTGGTCAATTTTTCAAACCGAAACGAACGTTCTCAACTGTGGCTGATGATGGAGATAAATAGTAAATGAAACTAAAACTAAAATCAGGATGATAGGGTTGTCTTTTGTCATGACTCCAGAATCATCGTAATCGTCGACATTGTCACCGTTGGTCTCCTTAGGGCCACGTAACTTCAAATCTGGAAAAGAAAATTGTAAAGTTACTATCATGTCGCTATTTGCAGTTACGAAATTAATTAGCATTATAAAAACATGATCATTCGATGTATGTGTTAACGTCAACGTCTTTAACGTGGGTATTGTATAAAATGCTCTGGACACTATATAGAATAATATATCTGTTTCTATTCTGGTATTTAGTAGGCATGTGCGGGCCGCCCGATATTCGGGTTCGGGTCGGGTCGTAGAAAGTCGGGCGAGCTTGATCCGGGCGCGCGATACTTCATGACACAGCGGGCGGCCCGAGAGTTTCGGCCTGCCCGAGAGAGTGACTCGACTTCGTCGGGCGGGTTCGGAAAGAATCGGACAAGTTCGGGCGAACGAGTTATCCCGATACCCGAGATTGATCTCGCGAGATATAACTCGCTCGCCCGAAATTGTCCGATTATTTCCGAACCCGCACGACGAAGTCGATTCACTCTCTCGGGCAGGCCGAAACTCTCAGGCAGCCCGAAACTCTCGGGCCGCCCACTGTGTCATGACATATCGCGCACCCGAATCGAGCCCACTCGACTGTCTGCGACCCGACCCGACCCGACGATTCGGGCGTCCGAGAATTGGGCGGCCCGCACATGCCTCGTATTTAGACGTCTCCTTCTCTCTGCTCTCTCAGTCGTGATTTACCGATGAACTTGTCGATTAGTTCGCGTGCTGTGGTATACGCAGGAAGGTTGGTCGTGGATTTCCGTATGCGTGGTCGAACGGCCGACAAGGCCGGCCCTCCCCCACCCCTCGCTATCTAATCCCCACTCACTCTCAACTTTTTTCAGCCATTGGGATTAGATCATGAGGGGGGCGGAGAGTGTCGGTCCAACTACGCATACAAAATTCACTTTATCAACTGTGACGTGGGCGCGAACGAGACCCATGGGCGAGTTCTTATATTTTTGAGCGTCGCGGCAATTTGCGCGACGCGTGTCTGCAGGGACGGTAATCGGGCCCCAAGGGAGGACCCGAAGCACCTCTCCCGCCGAGAAATAGAAAAAGGATAGGCGCCGGCGTTAAGAATGTGCAGAAGGAACCGGAAGGCGGAGCCCTCCAAAATCGGATGAAATGAACATTTCTTACCGACCTCTAAGGTAGATTAACTCCTCTCTGCGATTGTTCTAAATTCACTAGCAAGAGCGATACTCACCTCGTTCTTTGAGCATGTCTTGATTTCCCTCAAAAATGTCGTTCCCCGAATTATGCCTTAATTTTCCTGCAATAACAATGCAATAAAATTATTAGTCATCGTTGTGAGAGTAATTAAATTGCACATAATTATATTTTTGTTTAACCAAATAGGAACAATTCATCGTTCAGAACGCAACCGTTTCGAAAATAAATTTGCAATACACCTGTTTGAGATTTTTGTATTCATTTTAACATTGTACTGTATTATTATTAAGAGAACATACTAGATCACAATGACATAGCTTATCACTGTCCAACACTAAATTTGATTTTAATATGCTGTTGGGTCCTTGTTATAGAGTTTTTGCGCTGATTCCGAATCTGTCCTTCATTTTTCTCCTATACGCACAGTTTTTGAGAAACATAGCTTTGAAAAAAAAACATATTTTTCAACTTTAAATAAATATTGTGATGGTATTATAAAAGATATTGAATTGTTCTTCACAGCAAAAGATTCTGTAGACTTTCCCGAATACAGTGATATCCAGTATTAATGCATTATGATTGTTTAAACATGTTTAAATAATGATTAAAGACGGAGAGACACCACTTTTGCACCAATTTTTGAGGATATTTTTCAATTTATCTGAAAAATAAGGGTCCAGCGGAAAATCGAACTATACCACGCGATAGAGCAGACTTTTATCTTGAGAAATCACACTTTGAAGTTTGCTACGTCGACGTTTTTCCCGAACCAGAAAGCAAAATATCTTCTCCCGACATGAGTTTCCGCCAGTGGCGCTCGGGACGGGATACTGATAGGAGCGAAGTAAGCTCCTGAAGGGAACTCTCTCGAAGCGTGCCATGCGCGACGGCGCATGCGCAGCGACGTATTCGAGTTAGTTGAATAAATGAGCGTATCGGGTGTATCACGTGTAGAATATGAAGTTATGTTAAATATATTAATAGTTTATGTTATAATGTATATAGTTAAAATAAACATTAGGTTAAGTCAAAACCTTTTGTGATTAATAAGAATCCACGCCCAACATATGGTAGCAGAGCGTTGCAGCGAATTACAGAAAGTGAGGTTAGAAAAGGCACGTGGTGAAAAGTAAAGAAAAGGCATTCGCAATGGAAGAAGCAAGTGTTTCAAGCCGACGAATAGAGCAATTGACGGATAAAAATGATCACGTGTGGGCTTTGAAGATAAAAGCAGTATTGAAGCACTGCTTCAAAGGTACATTCGTCTCCTACATTCTTTGATTCGGACAACTGTGTGACAGCTTTTTAAACTTCACACTTCGCATTTTTATTGTCGCTTTAAATATAATTCTTGTTACTTAGTGATCGAATTCATCTTCTTATATTGTAATTTTAAAAAATGTATAAATCTTACCTTTGTATCTCGTATTGCTATTACTCGAATTTGTATTTGACGTTATTCCTGAAACATATGAAAGAAAATATATTAGACAGAGTCATCGTCATAATGTTAAGTATTCCAATTATATTTATGATGTATAATAAGTAGGGGTGTGCGTGTACCTGAAATCTCGAGTACACGAGCCTCGAGTCAAGTCGGGCAATGATCGGTTCGGGTACCCGGAATGGCAGTCGGGTCGGGTCTGGTCAAGTCGGGCAATGATCGGTTCGGGTACCCGGAATGGCAGTCGGGTCGGGTCTGGTCAAGTCGGGTTCCCGAAAGTTTGCAATATTCGGGTACCCGAATATGCATTTATATATGTAAGTATAATGCTGTTTTATGATTTAGCAGTTCAATCTTTTATTTTCACTAGCAGGTTTAGAATGATTTTTGTATTTCCCGTGTAATTGAGTGACTCTACAGTGAATTTCGATTATCTGTTATCACAGCTACACACAGATACACACACGCATCAACCCCACAGCCATACACACATACAATACACGCATCAACCACGCATCAACCCTCAACCCTATATAATCCATCTTGAATATTTTCAGTATTTGTTGTTTGTTGTTTCTTGTTTTTTGCTTTTTGCTTTTCGTTTTTTGTTTGTTACCCACGAGAAAACATTGTGATGCAACCTTTTTATATGCGAGTAGAGATATGGGGTAGATTCAAGGTCATTTCTATTTTAAGAAAAATATTACAATTAAAAAAAAATGGTGATACGCTATCATATTGCTAGTAAAATATACTATAACTTCCTCCTCTTCGGTTTTTTCCTAATGTTTACCGTTTACGAAAAAAACGCTGGTCCAAATTATCGCGAACACCCTGTTTATCCCGATAGAATCCACGGTCAAATAATAATGAAAAATATGAAATTCGTATGTACATATAAAAATATATTTAATAACAATTTTTTTATCTTAAATATACATAAAGTTTTCACTCACTGTCGCAAAAATTCAACGGGAATTCTTCTAACTGTGGTTTAATGACGGCTATAAAAACAATTTATGTAACATATGTTACGAGCCAGGGCTGCAAGCAGCAAGAGTGGTCGGCGAAGGGTTGTTACCCTAGGAATATGGTTGCAATTTGTTAGTTAAGGTACACGGACGAACCTGATGCGAAATCAGGGAGCCGCTAGGATTATAATTCCTTAAAAACTCGCTTAAAACATCAAATACACTGTAATTCTAATTCTAAACACTCTGTCCGACTCAGTCTTGGATATTCTGAAAGTTGATATTTAAACTTAAATTGCCGCCGAAGTGGTCTGAAGTAGGCCAAGATTTTGTACACAAAGTTAGTTCAATATTATTCCTTGTCAAAATGATCAGTGTCAGCTCAAAATCTCTTAACAGATTTTTTATATGCTTCGATGAATATAAAATAAACAAAAAGCATAGATTTCCGGGCTGTGTTTCCGTTTACGTCCATCGTCAGAATTGGATGAAAGTTTGGGAATAAGTTCTTTTTTGACTAAAATGATGATTGTGAAAAGGATTTTTGACAACTCAAAAAAAAATTTTACCATTTCAATGTCAGTCCCTACCTTACCGACAATTTGTTTTACTATTTTAATGTCAATCTAGAGTCCAAGTAGAGATGGCATTAAGGACGATTCAATCATAGATCACATGTGTGAATTTCTATGGCGCTATAAGGTCTATAAAGCTGGTGATGATCCATTTTTGCAATTAATTGAAGATATTAAAAATATGTATATTCTCGAAATTAATATTAAATGTTTTCGGAGAGGACCGGCCGTCAGGCCGGCACGACGTTCCAAAATTTTAGGTTACACAATATCCCAGTGAGAGCGCTTACTCCTATTTCAATTACAATTAACCTGCCAGAGGGCGGTCCGGTCCTGCCGATATTAGGTTTGGAGTTTTACAACTTTTATGAATCAAGAAAGAAACCATGGTTTTATAAGTTAAACTTACCAAGAGAAATGATAGTGAGATTTACAAGACTCAGGAGTTATCATTATAATTCTAAAGAAGATTTGAGCAGAATTGGGTATATCAGTGACCCAAGTTGCGAATGTTTACACCCGAGTCAGGATGCTAATCATTTATTATGGGATTGCCCATTATACTTCAAGGAAAGAGAGGAGATGTTGACGAAACTTAAAGTATTAAAGTGGGCTCCTCCTTATAACATTGACAACTTCCTTAAAAGTCTTAATATTAATGCGTTTAAAATAATTAATGAGTTTTTTAAAAAATGTGATATTAATTTATAAGGAAGAGAATTAGACTTAGGAAAACTTAAGACATAAGCTGTACATCTTTATTTTATATTTTTGTATTATAACATGTAACATATATCTATGTGCCAATAATGGCCTAGGATATTATTAATAAAAAAAAAAAGGTTTGGAGTTTACTTTCTACTTTCATAAGTGACGTGGTTGGTTTGCCACATCACAGTTTACATGTAATTGGGTGCTTCTTTCTTTTGCACAGTAATGTATATCCATAGTATTTAAGAAAACGTAACTTGAGACACTTTGTATGACTCACTATGTATTTTCTATAGTTTATATACCTCACATCGAATGAATAATATTAGTATATGTATACAGTGGTAGTTTTGTGTAGTATTTGATGTAATATTTTAATACTTAACAGTTATACTTACGGTAAACTTTGATGCTGCCATCAGTGTCCCCTAATGAGTTTCTGGAGACACATTTGTACGAACCAAAATCTGACGGACTGACAGAATTTATAGTTAGTTTCATGTGGACTTTGTACGCACTTTCTAGTGATATGGGTTCATATTTCCCTCCTGAAAAACATACAAATTTTGGTAAAATATAACAAAATTGAAACAAATAATGTATTTCATTCTAGACATCAGATTTTATTATAGCACAATAGAAATTAATGAATTTCTTAAATTCTCTTTAGAGTTTTTGAGATAAAAGACTACAATGAAATGGCGTTGTATTTGTAAAAAATCACTATTTTTATTAGCGACATTTTGGTTTCAACTAGTACCGATTCATGCGATAAACGAATTTCTTCAATCTTATTCAGAGTGGAAGAGAGTTCTTCTTCTCGTAGATGTTTAAAATGAAAAATACCTCATCGTTACAGTGACTTAAACAATTGATCAAATTTTTCAAAGGAAAGTTTGAGGCTGTTGATATACAGGGTATCCCAAAACTCCTTCGCTTTGCGGAAGTGGGAGGTTCCTAAGGTCATTTGAAACGACATGTTCCTTTGCAAAAATGAGCTCCACGGCTTTGTTTAGGAGTTATTAACGGAAACACGGACTAATCAGAGCGCCACCTAGACGCGTGTTTGTAAGTAATTGAACGTCCCCACACGATACAATCTTCCCGCTCGAATTGTATCAATTAAATTATATCAGTTGCGAGGCCCACTAACAATCCTAGCGACACTCTGATTTCGCATCAGGTTCGTTCGCGACATACCAATTGTCCAAACAGAGATTTATCCAACTTTGTGGCTCCCCAATTTCGCTTTGGGTTCGTCGGCGTCGTTCTACAACCTCTTAGCAGCTCCCCGGTTTCGCATCGGGTTCGACTGAGTTTGACTCCATTCCTAGAGGCTACCTGACTTCGCGTCAGGTTCGTCCTCGCTGTCTATAATCCTAGCGGCTCCCCAATTTCGCATTGGGTTCGTCCGCGTATCTTAACTAACAAATTGATATCATATTCCTAGGGTAACAACCCTTCGCCGGCCACTTGTGCTGCTCGCGGCCCTGGCTCGTAACAAGCTAAATAAGGTGGCGCAGGTAGCAGCGTGACGCGGTGCTAATTACCGCGGCGGAGTACGGCTATTTACCGACTTCTAATCAGGGACTTAATACCTTAAATCATAATTTTTATAATTTTTATGCCGGTATCGGGCCAACAGAGCCATACCGGTATTTTTCGGTTTCTCTGTCTCTTTCTATATCACGCGATACAATGTCGTTCGAACGTCAACTATATAGTAATTCTTCCATCGAAGTCCTGGGTCGCCTGTTCTATCGAAGTCCAGTGCCTACTCACTCCACTGTCGGCCAACGTTGCGCCGCGCCGTAGAGCGGCGATCATTGACCTCGGCTCGGGTATATCGGTGTGAACACCACACATTGACTCGAGTCAATCGAGTTCTCAAACTTCTTAATTTTAATGATCGGTTTATGGGACTTTTACTAGCTTATTCCTGGCGTTTCTCTGATTAAAATGATACCAAACACGATATAATTTCAACGTTATTTAGTGGTTTAATCGACGGTAAAAGTTTCGAAGGCAACGAAGACCAGCGACAACGCGGGCCTTTGAAATGTGCCGGCGACGACGACTGTCCGCGTCTCTTTCTTTCCCATACGCTGTTCTTCGTTGCGTTCGAAACTTGCATCGTCGATTAAACCACTAAATATTGGCCAAATTATATCGTGTTTGGTATCATTTTAATCAGAGAAATGCCACGAATATTTTGGTGAAAGTTCCATAATGATATCATAGAAAATAAAGAAGCTGAGGTCTTGGCGTTTCATTGTGATGACGCACGGGCCTTTAAACTGTGCCGGCGACGGCGACACGCTTCGGCCACACGATCCTATTTCATTCTGTCCTTCTCTATGTTCGGCTCGTCGTTCGAAGTCTCGGCGCGGTAGACGCAGTCATAAAAACTTAGCCACCCTATTCTATCGAAGTCCGTTCAAAACACGGGTGTGGGACTTCGATAGAAGAATTACTGTACCGGTATTTTTCGGTTTCTCTGTCTCTTTCTATATCACGCGATACAATGTCGTTCGAACGCCACCTATACATATATTCCAAGAATTGTGCGTTTTTGGGGTATTTTTATCTCAGGTTCCAGGCTAGGTAGAAAGTTGCTTTTTACATGAGAGTTAGTTGATATTATATCTAGCTCAAATAAAAATTTTGGTTGACCTCGGTTACCGGGGAGAGCGGCAGTGGCGGTAGCAATATGGCTAAAAAACGCAAAACTATCGTACGCGAATAACTATAGATAAACGAGATAAACGTTTAGGAAAATTATACAGAGTAGGGCAATTACTATTAGCACCTCAGATATCTTCGAAACTATAAGTTTCACAGAAATATTTGCTAAAATAAAATTGCACAGTACGAAGTTGGCCATCCGGTGGCGATAATAGTTTTTTTGCAGGAGGTACTTCGGACATTTGAAAGTCACCTTCATTTTTTTCAAAATGGAATGAGATATTTTTTAATACATCAATCGATGCAGCTGGACATTGGTTATAAAAAAAGTACTAACCTATCTGACGTGCTAATTGTTATTGCCCCACCCTGTATATTTGAAAAAAGTTACAATCTGACACAAATTGTAATTACAACAGAATATTATATCACCGCTTGAATACTTTTATGTTCCGGTATTCATAAAGGGTGATTCTGTGAACTACGATAAGTTACTTCTTTTTTTAAGTAGAAATAGAAAAAAGTCATACATATATCACAATACGTCCTAACTTCCTATAACCTTATTTCTTTATGATTTTTTTATAATTGCAGTTTTTTTGTTAAGACAATCGATCCCTTTTATTATCTTACGTTTAAAAGTACTAACCCAAGGTCATCGAAATATCAATACTTCATGAGATATTTAACATTTTGTATCAGAAACGTACTTTTTCTATAAGAAGTATCCAAACTCTTTATATGAATTGTAGGAACTAATGCCGTGTTTACTCTGACACACAAAGTTCTAGTGTCTCAGAATCACCCTCTATTTCTATTTTATTTTATTCTATTTTATTTGAATAAGGAATTATTTTAATCTACCTTGGGGTACTATTTCGTCTTTATCTCTTGTCCAATAATTGATTGATTTAGGATATGCTTCTGAAAGACAATCCAAAGTCAATTGTTGGCCTTCTCGAGCTCCTACCAATTGATTTGGTATCGAAATCATGGGTGGAACTGGAAGAAGCAGTAAAAATGTCCGTCTCTAATTACATTAAAACATGCGATTTTCTAGAAAAAGATTTGTCAAAAATAATAAAGTAGTACTTAATACAATATGTATTTATTGAATATGCGAATTTGATTTTGACTATTTATCGATATGAAAAGTTTCAATTAATATTGAAGCATGTTAGAACGAAAGTAATATATAAATGCTGATATATTATCACTATGAATACTTAATATAAAGAAGCAAGTAAAGTCGTGACAGTATATAAAGAAACCACCAAAATATTCATAATAAAAATTAGACAATACTTACAATGCACAATCAGCATAATTCTTTTACTAACCGATGGTGGAACATGGTTAGATGCGATGCAGAGATACGATCCCATGTGTAATCGATTCACTTTAGTGATATTAAAACTTGATCCTCCAATGGTAGCAACTGTAATCAGAATTAGACATTTGACTTGTTACAGTAATTCTTCAATCGAAGTCCCAACACCCGTGTTTTGAACGGACTTCAGTAGCGTAGAGAGGCTATTTTTTTACCACGTTTTTATTAGCTCGCTTTCTTGTTTGTTTATCTGTTTGTCTGTTCGGTGGCAAATTTTGCAATTGATTTTAAACTAACTTCCCGATGAGCTAGAGGCTTGAAATTTTAAACATAGCTCAGAACTGGATGACAATGCATTATTCAAAAATAAATTTAAAAAAGAAACTATGCGTTTAGGAGATATAAACTATTAAAAATTTAACCATTACACCTCCCCGCGCGACGCTCGGTAGTACGTCATCGCGGCCAGCGATCCCCACTCCGCGCGCCAGCGCTTACCTACTCCACTACGTGTTCCCACTCCGACTCATCCCCACTCCACTGGCCCGCTTCGCACCGAAGGAGCTCAGTGTGCGTTTGAGCTACGTGCGGTGTTTACAATGTTACTACGTATTATTATACTGTGATGTTTATTACCAATCGAAAGGAGAGTTACACCGAAATTTTCGGTCGAACCTTATTATCTTTGACATTTTACCACGGCATTTGTTTTCGATAGGACGCAGTTAGAATACCGTCTGAAATTTACTACATGTCTCTGTTATAATATCATCAAAATGTTCAAAATCGATTGTAAAGTTTCACACATACAAAACTAAAAAGCAGAAAATAATTATTTAAATAAAAATAAATTTTTAAAAAATACCACGTTTTTGAAACGGACTAAAAAGTATAAAATAATTTTTCCTAGCCCCGTACAGATAGTCCTGAAAATTTGTGATTGCGAATTTTTAACAGCTACGCAAATACTTGTAAGATTTAAAACGAAAAACGTGTTTATAATTGCAATGTGTATTCCGGCAAGATGAGACGATAGCCTCCGCAACAATACAGTCGAGAATATAAAATGAGTAACACGGATTTAAAAAGTTCTACAGTTTTATTCGGACTAAGACGTTGTCTAATTTGATGAGAGTTCCGTCTTACCTTCATCTCCACTTGGCAAAAGTATCAATTGACCATCTTCACGTCGCCAGGTAATGATAGGTTCTGGTGATCCTGTTGCTGCACAACGCAATGTTACATTGCTACCTTCTTGTACTACCATGTCTGTACTTGTTTGGTAATCCAAAATATCCGGCGGAACTATTAAAGATAAACAGAAATAAATAAATATGTTATAAATCATTATAACAAAATCTGTTATACATCTTAGAATGCTATTTGTTATATTAGAATATATTGAATTATATTAATTTTTGCTGTTAATTAAAATTGTATTTAAAAAAAAATTTTTTTTTCAGCATTATATTTACTTCGTCTAACAATACAACTTTTGTTTGACACATTTTTTCATATATAATAATATTTATTAATAACAAAGATATTTAAATAACGTAGTCACTACACGCAGTTATGGTTGCCATAATCTATAATACCTTTTATTTACAATTATATACATACTTTATATATATGTAATATATTATATATTATATAATATAATATATTATATATATAATTATATATATATACATTTATATTATGACGCTCTCATTTGTGCAGAAAGCCGACAATTTTTTAGTAGATTCAATATATCTACAGATTTTTTGCAGAAAGACCCGTCAGTCTGGGAAAACGAGAAGACGTATAAAACAGGTCTAAAAATAGTCAAAAATTTGAAAATCGTTAACGATACTGCAGAGCGGGGTGTAAAGTTAATATCGGAATATAATGCTTTATTAACAAGAGACGAAGAAAATAAACAAAATATTTTACAAATCTTAGAAGAGTACCGACAACGGTATCCGGATATAAATATCTCCAGCTTTTCAGACGACGTATATTAACAAATTTTATATATTATTTTAATCTACATTAAGTGTTTTTTTCGAATAATTTTGTATATCGTGTATAGGTTAAGTTTTAATTTTAATTTTTGTATTATAATTGCATACATAAACGAAGTATAGGTGATTTGTTCAATTGACTCATATTGATAAAATAATCAATCATTTGCCAAGACTGGAATGGGAGTTGAATCAGGATCAGATTCTCGCAGGTTGTCATGGTTGATTAAAATACTGCGAATTACATCCGCATATCAGTATCCAACGCTAACGCGACGTAATCGGTGTTACAGGAGCTATTACGAATGTTATCGATAACTGCATAGTATGGTATTCTCCCGGCCCGGTTCAACCATTGATGATCTCATCCTAATTCTACAAATGATCAGACAGACAATGGCTAATTTTTCTTTATTTTATTTATATTTTTTATTTTATTATTAAAATATGCTCATTAAATATGCTGTACTTTTGCCTAGTTGTGTATTTCTTTACATTTTGTTATAAACATATTCTAGATCTTAATATCTATTACAAAACATTTTACTGTAAATGTCGACCGAGGGATAATTGACCACGCAATTTACGTATGAGAATAGTTCGTGGATCGCGTCGTGGTGTGGGTCAATAAATTAAGCTTATGCGTGCGTATGAGTTATTAACATATCTTTTGACAGTGTGAATAAAGTTCTAATAGTAAACGAAATATGTAATTATTTAAATAAACAACAATAAATCATAACTTTTGATTAAACAAAAAATATCCATGTAAAAGCATATTTACTGAAATCTAGAACAGATGTTATGGATCACTTAAAATTAGAGTATTTTTAAGATTCGTATTTTGTTTGGCCCTTGTCATGTCTTTTTTATTGATTGGTGTCGAGATCATTGATTCATTGTAATCCGTTTTCATGATAATCGAACCCTTTGCACTAGAGCACTGGAGCAAATATTTTAACTCGAAAATAAAACATTGCTTCCGACCTAGAATATTTCTATTCCCCATGATTTTTTAAATTCTATGGATATGAAATTGGTATAATACTTAATACAATAATTAAATTTTGAATAATGGTACAGCAATTTTCAGTGGTGAATCTTTAATGGTATTTTAGAGTTATTTAAATTGAAATATCTCCTGAACTACTAACTTTTCGCCATACATAGGTCAGTACTTTTTTATAACGAATGTTCAGCTGCATCGATTGATGTATTAAAAAATACATCATTCCATTTAAAAAAATTAAGTTGACCTTCATATGTCCTTTACGCGACCACCTATAAAAAAAATAAATACACTACACAATGTATCCCTTCAGACCATGCAACTTCTGTATACAAAACTTTTTCGTACAACGCATACTTTGGAAGTTATTATGGGTGTGCAAGTTGCGTGGATAACCTGTACGCATAATGGAGAAGATCACACAAAAAAATTAAATAATATAAAGATGTTCACGAAAGGCAATTGGTGAAAGTGGACAAAATTGAAAATGTAATTTGTCGTGTCATCAAGACATGGATAAGTAATTTACTTATTTAATGTCTTGAGGAATCATGTTCGAACAACATTTATAATCTTCAGTGCCTGTCAGTAACAGTAAGAAAATTGTATTAAGTTCAAATAGTATACACATACAGTAAATTCTCTATAAACGCGAACGCATCGGGGGGATTCTTCGCATTTTCCGATCGTGGTCCTACTTTTTTCGAGCTTCAAAGGCCGAGCCGAACGTAGAGAAGGACAGCGCGTGTAAAGCGAGACCACGCGCGGCCCTTTGAACTGTGCCGTTGACTGCGACTCTCCGCGTCTCTTTCTTTTCTATACGCGCTATCCTTCCGTGCGCCCGAAACGTCCATCGTCATTTAAACCTCTACAGTTTAAATACCGCCGAAGGAAAACTATTGAATTGAAGCGTTTGCATTCGTCAGGAAAAGACACACTTTTTGTAGTTTTTGAACTGTTTTAAGTAATGTACTTAAGATTTATTTAAGATTTATTTAATTTTGTTTCTTATCAAAAAATTGTGTAATGGAGCGAGCGAGACACGCGTGACTTGACACGATGTTCGGTTTTGCGACATGATCGGTCATAGTTCATCGTGTCTTTATATTCATAATTTCTCTTTCTTTTTCACTCGCTATACATACTCTTATGTTCTAAAATCACTTCATATGTACATACCGTCAATTAAACCACTAAATTCTGTTCAAATTATATCGTGTTTGGTATCATTTTAATCAGAAAAATGCCAGAAATTAGGTAGTGAAAGTCCCATAACAGAATCATGGAAAATGAAGAAGTTTGACTGTTGGTGTAACGGTTATGATGACTCACGGGCGTTTGAATTGTGCCGGCGCGCTACGACTCTCCGCGTCGCGTTAGTAGTGGTGCACACCGATATACCGAGCCGAGTCAGTGTATTAGTTTGGAGGGGATATTTTTGTTCGCGTTTATCGTGACAAGATTTTCGCGTTTATAGAGAATTTACTGTATTCTGAGTCCTTCTAATCCCCAGGGGTTCTCAACTTCTCGTACATCTTTTACATTATCAGCTAAATGGACGGTCAGCTAATTCGAAAAGATCCGGTTCTACTCACCGACAACTTCCAGGTAACCAGTTTGACTTTTCATTGGATCCGTATTAATCTGACACATATACCACCCTCGGTCAGTTTCTCTTACTTCTCGTATGTGAAGAAACCAGGTACGATGATCGCTGTGAGAGACGGATATTCGATGGTTCTTCGTGATAATATGAGTAGATATTGTCAGTATTGTTTGTGTGTCTACACGCAGCCATGCCACCTGAAACATATTTCATGTATCCTATGTATTATATAGTATCGCAGGAAAGCTGATTATGCAGCAATGGCGAGCTATCAGACTGAAATCACAACAAAAACATCGATAAGAAATCCTCTAATTTGAAAGTAATAATTTTTCCAAAATTATTATTAGTTCTTGAAACGGGCACTTGATCGTTAGAAGCGACTACACCAAAAATGTATGCGTCATCAACTTATGTACTTGAAAAATTCCGCAAGTTTCAAAATTTTATTTAATTAAAAATTCCGAAGACGTCCATGCTCAGAATTGGATGAAATTTTGGGAATAGGATCCATGTTGACTAAAATAATGATTGTCAGAACTATTTTTGGCGACTCGAAAAAATTTTTTAACCATTTTGATGTCACTCTCTACCTTACCGATAGAATTTTTTTGTAGGGATAGGGTGGGTTAGGTCTGAACAACACCATATACACCCACTCAGTGTTTCTGAGAAGACTAACGACTGCGGATAACCCGAAAAGTTTATTTTAAGAGGGAGCGGAAATGACATTAGTCTCAGCGAGGTTTGGCTATGTTGAGACAGAGAGGATAAGAGAGTGCTCACGCCCGGGTCTGAGTTGCCACCACTTTTTGTACGCACGAAACGGTTCCAGTACGCACGAATCAGTTCCAGTACGCACGCTTAGCACGGAACAGAACCTTTACTAGCCTGTGGCATAAATCAGAACTAGCTTCAACCGATGCTTCGTGCGATATAACCATGCATCAGAAATTGTTAAAATTCGATGCGACAATACATAATTTTAACAAAATTTAATATTAATAAATAGCTTTATTAGAAGAACGCGTGTGGAATTGACATAAAAAGTGTATAGAATTGACATAAACAGTGTATGGAATTGATATAAAAAGTAATAAAAATAACAATTGCAATTAAAATCACAATAAACATAATAAAAATTAAAATTGCAATTACAATTAAAATCGCAATAAAAAAAGGATTAAATGAGTTTAAGTGTCGATACACTATTTTTAACATACAAAAAGTATTACATACTGTTTTACCATGGACATCGCAATCACCGGATATCTCAATCCGATTGAGAACTTCCGGAACATTGCTAAAAGGAACGTACATAAATATAAATCTAAAGATTTGAGTGACCTTTACACTGCAATTGAAACAGACTGGATCAACATTTCAATAGAACAATATGGAAAACTAATTGCAACACGAAGATATGCTGTAGTCATTAAAAATAACGGTTACCCCACAAAATATTAACGTTTGACCTTTACACTGCGATTGAAACAGACTGGATCAACATTTCAATAGAACAATATGTAAAACTAATTGCAACACAAAGATATGCTGCAGTCATTAAAAATAACGGTTACCCCACAAAATATTAACGTTTGACCTTTACACTGCGATTGAAACAGACTGGATCAACATTTCAATAGAACAATATGGAAAACTAATTGCAACACAAAGATATGCCGCAGTCATTAAAAATAACGGTTACCCCACAAAATATTAACTTTTAATGAAATTATTGTTACTTATATTACCATAAATACCTTTTTCATAAAAAAGTCTTAAATTAATGTCCGCAGCAAATACAGGGTGCGGCAACATAACTTCCTTATTTGAAATGAGCGCTCTGAAGCTGATGGGGGTCCCAGGCGGATGTGCGTGATCTCGTTCGAGAGAGGTGTCCTAAAGTTTTGTTAACTTGTGTTTCAGTCGTCATCATACGATAGAGTAACGAGCTACTGTATGTACGTTAGTGACCACCAGTGATGGACAGAAACGTAAATAAATCGTTTGAAACGACATCTAAAGGTTCGCTGATTAGTGGAATAGTTGATTTGGTTGATTTATCTTAGAGATGTCCTCGCGCGAAATCGCAACTTGACGGAAAGTATACAGAGATCCGGGACAGGTGGAACTAGTCCAGGACTCTCGGATGCAGATATCAAACCTCGCGCCTGTAAATCTGCCAGAGACCGGTGTGAAACGGTGGGTGGTTGGATTAGGAGGTAGAGGTCGAGGACTGGTCGACCACCTAGTCGGAAGCGCACCATGAACTATTGCATTTGATATCCACTCCGATGAATGGAAACGCTGAAGCCATATCCATGGTTAGCGCCATCTCTGGCCACGATGTACGCGAATGTAGGTATAATGCCCCCCCATGCTTCCGTCAAGTATGATAACCAAGTATTTACGGCTTCTCCTACGAATTTCAGTAATTTACGGAGACACCGGCGCCCCGTGGCGCGGAGTACCAACCGCGCGTCCGCAACTATGTGTCATTTGTTGTTTTTAATGTCACGTTTACCTAGTCTTTGGTTACAAGTTACAGGACTTCTTCTACGCGCAGTTTTCATTCACATTCGCAGTTTTCGGGTGCGTACATTTACATTTTAGGCATTTCCGGTAGTGTAATTAAAAAATTATTTAAATAAAAATAAATTTTTTAAAAACACCACGTTTTTAAAATGGACTAAAAAGTACAAAATAATTTTTCCTAGCCCCCTGCAGACTCCTAACCACGTACAGATAATCCTGAAAATTTGTGATTGTGAATTTTGAACAGCTACGCAAATACTTGTAAGATTTAAAACGAAAAACGTGGGGCGCAAGATAATAGTAAGGAGTGTAGAGAGTAGCAGCCGTTGAGAAATCTCACACAACAGTTCATATCATTTGCGAAGCAATAAAATTTTTAGTAATTTGGGTCAACTAATCATGCATCAATTATCTATTGCATGCGCCCCACGTTTTTCGTTTTAAATCTTACAAGTATTTGCGTAGCTGTTCAAAATTCACAATCACAAATTTTCAGGATTATCTGTACGTGGTTAGGAGTCTGTAGGGGGCTAGGAAAAATTATTTTATACTTTTTAATCCATTTTAAAAACGTGGTGTTTTTAAAAAATTTATTTTTATTTAAATAATTATTTTCTGCTTTTTAGTTTTGTATGTGTGAAATTTTACAATCGATTTTGAACATTTTGATGAGATTATAACAGAGACATGTAGTAAATTTCAGACGGTATTCCAACTGCGTCCTATCGAAAACAAATGCCGTGGTAAAATGTCAAAGATAATAAGGTTCGACCGAAAATCTCGGTGTAACTGTCCTTTCGATTGGTAACAAACATTACAGTATAATAATACGTAGTAACATTGTAAACACCGCACAGAGCTCAAACGCACACTGAGCTCCTTCGGTGCGAAGCGGACCAGTGGAGTGGGGATGAGTCGGAGTGGGAACACGTAGTGGAGTAGGTAAGCGCTGGCGCGCGGAGTGGGGATCGCTGGCCGCGATGACGTACTACCGAGCGTCGCGCGGGGAGGTGTAATGGTTAAATTTTTAATAGTTTATATCTCCTAAACGCATAGTTTCTTTTTTAAATTTGTTTTTGAATAATGCATTGTCATCCAGTTCTGAGCTATGTTTAAAATTTCAAGCCTCTAGCTCATCAGGAAGTTAGTTTAAAATCAATTGCAAAATTTGCCACCGAACAGACAAACAGATAAACAAACAAGAAAGCGAGCTAATAAAAACGTGGTAAAATATGTCTTTTTTAAAATTCCATTTTTCTCAAAAACTGGACGTATAGGAAAATAATGAAAAAACAGATTCGGAATCAGCGCGGAAAACTCTATAAGAATCGCATGGTGGGAATCGAAATACTTTTAAAAAGTTGAAATTTGTTGGACAGTGTAATTAAAAACATGATTTAATAAAGTACTATTACAATGGCATTATTTGTTCGCATTACACGAATTAAGATTCGCAGGTCTTTCACATTTAAACATTAATTTGAGTGGCGGAAACGAATTTTGAATCGAAGCTTTCATCAGGTTGGTAGACGGTTTACTTCGTTCCGTCTGCATTGAAATAAAGTTAGCAAAACCACTAACCACTACCAAGTCATCCTAACCGTCGCGCCCTCAACTTTCCAGGGTCGATTCACGTTTACGGGAAAACTCTTAAGTTGCTCGATAACTGTACTGAGCTACTTTGAAACTTGCCTCAGCTATAACTTCATTAACGACAGGTAAATGCTTTACATTGGTAGATTACATTTTGCAATAGCATAAAAATCGACATTTTCATTTGGTTAGTTTCCTTTTAGTACAAATTAAAATTGGTTTTTCAAATTTTCAGTCAAATTTCAGTTATGCTTATCCTCGTTATTGTAATCCTGCAACTACGATATTATTGACAAAAAGAGACAAAATATGTTTCGAACGTAAATAACATAAAATTCATCCAGAAGAACGAAATAGTAGAATAAGTAGTTGTAGAACGTCTTTGTTCACACTGCTGGCAATGCTTTGTTTCCTTTTAACTTTGCATTTATTTAATTTTCAGATACTATCTAGTGATAGCGTAATTTTCACTACGTAATGTACATTATTCTTATAAACTATTAACCAGTTATAAATGTTACCTTAAATTGTAGAGAAAGTAAGTCACACACACACACACACACAACTCACAATTGTCTAATTTTATGTATAAAACCTTAAACATAAAAAAAGAAATAAGCACAGGATATAAGAGATAAAAAATAAATGTTGTTCTACTTTTTAAAATTTATTTAGTGAAAAATAAAATACAAATAAATTAATCTAGGCCTACTTAGGATCGGGATCATCAATATCGTTAAATTCTATGCTTTGTCTAACTTGAAGATCTTTGGGGATGCCTAATAACGATAATGGTAATAACGACTGGACCACCGCAGCGCCGCACAGTGGTGCCAAATGGCCAAAAAGCGGAAAAAAATCTATAAAAACCAAACTATCCAACAAATTTGCTTGAAAATTTGTGGAAAGCATGCCACAAGTACAACGGTTATGTGACAAGAAAATAAATATTTATTTACGTATTAATTAATTAATTTTTTCATAAAAATTCTTTTTTACTTGTTTTACTGTTCTCCGATTTTGATGAAATTTAAATATGTTATAGATTTCGACATTTTGAACAACTTTTACCTCGTCCAATATAGGGGGTTGCTTTTAGTTTTCGAGATATTCGCATTTTCGTATGCAGGAACTTACCAGGAGCCGTAAGAGCTTTGTATACATATGTACATACAAGATTTTCACCATTTTTAACCACTTATACCTCATGTGTATATTAGTCAATTTCGATTAAATTTTCAGTATATATAACTAACATAGATCTACTAAACGTATATTTTAAATTTTCTTTACGGGGACAAATAAAAAAAAATTTAACTGCCTTTTTTTACGTAATTGCTACTCTTTCAAAAATTTTTTTGCACATTATTTAGTAAACAACCATCTAATTGATCACAGAAAATCAGATCGTTTGGTAAAAGTTTAGAAAAGTTATTCCGTTTCAAAGAGCGTACAATATTTTGAAAAGACTTTACGGTAAAAAATTAGATGGCAAGGTGTTCAGGAGAGAGTTCGTCCACATCGATGGCAAAAGGAATTATTATAAACATTAATTAGCTAGAATTAATAAATGTCTCATAGTATTATTTTGAATAAATTAATGCATGCGAATGTTCATGGTTTGAAAGTTATTCTATATATTTGGAGTTTTATTGTCAATGTTTACGAAAAATTTAGATGGCAAGGTGGTCAAGGGAGTGCTCGTTAACATTGTTAGTAAAAGAAATTGTTATAAATATTAAACAGCCAGAAATAATAAATTTATCTGTGAATTGGATTGAATAAATGAATGCGTGCGAATGTTCATGGTTTAAAAGTTATTCTCAATCTCGAGTTTTATTGTCTATTTTTATGAAAAATTTAGATGGCAAAGTGGTCAAGGGAGTGCTCGTTAACATCAGTAGCAAAAGGAATTGTTATAAACATTAAACAGCCAGAAATAATAAATTTATCTGTGAATTGTATCGAATAAATTAATGCGTGCGAATGTTATGGTTTAAAACTTATTCCGTATCACGAAAACTATTAGCCACTTTGACTAAAAAATTAGGTGGTCAGATAGCCAAGGAATTGCTTGTGGACATCGTTGTAAAATAGAATTGTTATAAACATTAACCAGCTGGAAATAATAAATTTTTCAATAATTGTCACGGCGATCGACATCGATCGATATTCGGCGGAGTGGGGGGTGCCGCTCGAGCTCGGCGGCTCGGCGAGAGCTCTCAGTCAGTCAGTCAGTCGGGCCGGGGGGAGCGGCGTGAGCGGACGTGCTTCGGGACCAGGAGCGCCAAGAGGACCGGAGGGACCAGAGGAGGACCAGAGGTGGACAAGGGGTAATCTACAGTCACCCTGGCCTATCTTCAACTGTTCATTCAAGGAACAACGGTGAGTTTGATTACTAATATTTTTCAAAGCTTCCCTTGTCTTTTCGAACTTGTCCGTCATACTTTTGAAATTTTCATCGAGACTTTCGATATTGAGTCTCCTTCGAATTTATCAATTGTATTCTTTATAAAAATTATATTTTGAGCGCCCCACTCGTGTGCAGGATTCTAATTGCTCTTGTGAGCTTCTTCGTTGGTTGTATTCGCACTTCATGTGCACGATTACAATTGTTCTTGTGAATTGGTTCGCTGGTTGTATTCGGACTCATGTGCATGGTTAGGTTTGCGCCTACGTGCGTGGTTATATTTGCTCTTGTGAGCTGGTTTCTGTCTGTATTCGCACTCATGTGCAGGATTATGATTGGTCTTGTGACTGTTGAATTGAATTTCCAATTGTTTGCATCGGAACTTTCACAAGCCCCGCTTCGAAGCATTTTCATATCTTGTCTGAAATTGATATTCCTCCGATCGGAGGTCCCCAGGGGCTCACTCACGGATGGGGCCGTGAGTGAGTGCGGGGTGTCGCGTCCCCGGGGCTACCCGAATCGCCTATAGGCCGCACTCGTGTGCGGGGTTAGCTTGGCTCTCGTGAGCTGGTGTTAGGTTTGGCTCTCGTGAGCTGGTTAGATTCGCACTCGTGTGTGGGGTTAGGTTTGCTCTCGTGAGCGGATGTTAGGCTTGCACTCGTGTGCGGGGTTATGAATTGATATGTATGTCTAATCATTATTAGTCTGTTTCAGTTAGAATACACCAAGAAGAGGACACACCAACGAAGAAGAAGACTGCATTGTATTTTCAAGTTAGTTATATTTGGTTTATATGTTAAGATTGTATGTCGTCATTGTAAATATGTCGAGTAATTATTGCCGTAAATTCACTTTGCTCGACTCGTATTTTTGACTCCTTCACAGCCTTCTGCTGTGTCGGACCTTGCTTGTATGTACCAGACCGGTTGCGGCTTGTACTCGGCGTCGATACATTGAGACGGGTGGTTCATTGAGACGTGTTCACTCGTATTGCCATTTTCTCTGTTCGTAATTCTACCCGAGTCACCACAGCGCTTTGCGTTGCCTGGTGGCAGGTAGTTGGCAGAGAAATTCTCTGTTCGTCATCCTACCCGAGTCACCTCAACGCACTGCGTTCCCTGGGGGGGTCAGGTAGTTGGCAGAGAAATGGTACCCCGTTTGAACACTTCTCACTGTCCATTCCTCTTGGTGAGGACACGTCGAGTATCGGCTCTGGCCGGAGTTGGGCTGCAAGCATTGTACGCGTCGCGTCACCTTCGAATCAGAGCCTTCTGCTCTGGTTCGCTCTTGTTTCTCACTTTGAAAGAATCAGAGCCTTCTGCCTGATTCGCGTTTGAGCCCCCGTGGATCGGAGACTTCTTCTCCGATTCACACCTTTTGCTCCGCGATAATTACTCGACATACTTGCGTAATTTAGTATAATTTTGTCGTTGTAAGAAAGGGAGCCAGGAGGAATATTGCATTCGTTCTGACTCCCTTTCGGGTCTCTTGTGCAGCAACCTCCTCGTGGTGAGACCTGGGCATTCGGTATTATCCTCTATTTGTAAGACCTTTTAGAGTCTTGTGAATAAAGGATAATATCGAGCTAATAGCTGCACATTTAATAAATATGTTGATTTTTCAATAAATTATATTCCTATACCTATTGTCTTTCACAACATTTTGCAATTTTCCCTTCCTCAGATCAAAACATATGTATTATTCAAACTGCTTCGCCCCGAGCGTGAACAATTTCATATATCGTCTGGTTCTATTCAGGTAAAGAGACGAGATAGTATCTCGTCGGTGACAGTATTATAAGGCAATTACAGTATGGGTAATGTGAGCATTCTACACTATGTCATTCTTCTTCTACTTGACGAGTATCTCGTCGGTGGTAGAACTTTTAGCGATGTGGTATTTCAGATCACTGTAAGTTCCACGTTATCCCCGCGCCCGTCGCGCTCGGTGACCGGTCCCGCTGAATAACACAGGGGCTGGCAATCTTTAATAGTATCTCGTCGGTGGCCAGTCTAGAGCCAATTTTAGTTCACTTAGTTTAGACGAGATGGCGCCTAGTCAGGAGGACTGTCAATCAGTTTCACTGCTGCACTGCTGTCAACGTGAAATCATATCAAAACTGACACAGACGAGGTATTCTCATCGGTGGCACTAATATTAGTGCGACCTGCCCTGTATAACGGCATTCGCGACGAGCTGAATAGAATATGGAAATAGCAAGCAACTCCATCTCGTGTTCATTATGCAGTTGCGTGTTTATCAATGTTACCAAACTTTTTTTCTGCACAGAGGTTGATAACTGATACATACCCCTAAATCTGAGGGTACAGTTCCCCCTCAAACATGGCGCGTCGAGCCTTGAAGTCGATGGCTGAGCGTCAATTTACAAATCCGCGTTCCTTTGTCTGTAATCTTGAGAACACTGTTCACTAGATACGGCTTGTAGAATTTCTCTAATATTATTATTATTATTATCTAAAATTTCGCTAATATTAGCTCGTAATGCTTTTTGTTGTGCTCTGTATTCGCGACAACGACGGCGGCTAGTCTTTGCTGCCTGTTTAGGTGGCTTGTTAGCACGTTTTCGATCACGAAACTCTTTTGCTCGTTCTGCCGGTGTTTTCGCCATGGCACTGAGTAGTGGGGGTATATAGCACAGCTGCCAATCACTGTAATCGGCAAAACGAAGGACGAGATCTTTCGTTCCAACCTAATAAATTATTACCGATTACCGATAAAGTGACCGACGATTCGCGGTGACTGAATGTGAAAAACAGACATCAGCGCAAGAACCGGAAGTGTATTTGACAAACTGTGTGTTTAAAAACTATGGTTTAACATAATTAACGTGGCATTGACATTATATGCGTCCCTGCTGGCGGGGTTGCCTCCAACTTTTTCTATAAGAACCCTACATCTCTCGATATTTAAGAAAATGTATGTCTCTTGACAGTAGCGGCACTGCCAAAAGAAGTTTGACTTCAAAATGTCAGCACCATCTTTAGAAGCGATGTTACTATTGGATAATCGGTCGTCGACTACAATCGTTGTCGGTTCAGTTCGTCGACAGTCAAAGTCGTTGTCAGTTAAAACGTTGTCGGCCAAAATTATTGTCTATCCTAGTTCCCGTAGGCGCCACGAATAGCACCTGAACTGGCTCGAGAACTAGGATCGTCGCGCCACGGCAAGCGAGGCCAGTGATGAGAGGTAAGGCGCTTTTTTCGCGCATGCGCGACTTTTCTAACCTCAAACGGCCTCAGTCATGTACGAAGATCGGGTACTTTGGCCGCCCCGCTAATTTTTGGCCCCTGCCGTAGGGCGCCGCGCCGAGGCCGCCACAGTTCCCCACAAACTTCGGACGTAGAGACGGTCCTGACGAAACTCGCGCATGCGCGAAAAAAGCGCCTTACCTTTCATCACTGAGCGAGGCGCGCGGCCGGGTCGAGGGGGCGTAGCCTTCGAAAATCGGCCGTCGCGAGTAAATAATTCCGAGCCCTGTTTTACATTAAATATTAGAAACCGTATATTCTGCGATTGGTTGTTACCACAGTTACACCACTGCATCTATGATCCACATTCCGATAATACCAAATGCAGATTGAACTTTTGTTAACTTTGTCGCTCTACGAATTGATTGATATTGTTTTGAACTATCGTATATGCACAACATTAATTATAACAAGCAGTTGGATAATAAAGTTGCATCGTTTGGTTAAGAGAAGTGAAGTGAAAACACCCCTGCTTGTCAGACCATTACAGTATTATATGTACCTCGTTAATGTATTTAGATATCACGTTAATTATAATAGAATGGACATGATAATATCGATGTTACGTCCTCAAAATATGTACGAAGGACTTAATGTGTCATAAAATCTGCCACTCAATTAGAATAAGAGATTACTACACGAGATATGAGTCACGCGAGACACGATAACTTGTTATAATAACAAGGATATTAAGTTCGTTATGATCTTCAAAGTAACCTACGGGTGGCAGAGCATTAGTTAGAATCCCAAAGGAATCTTCCGAAACATCAGTACGAAATGTCATAGGGAAGTCAGGCAGGTGGTCCTGGTAATCCTCTTCATCACTCTCCCTTTTCCTGTTCAGCAAACCCTGAGTCAAAGCAGCCTTTATCTAGAGTCTATGTCTTCCCGTTCCAGTTACGCACAAAAGGGGAAAGATCAAACAGAACTGCTGTGCTGTATCGTGATATGAATGCACATATGTATGTATTTCATTCGTTAATAACGAAATCGGAAATTGTAAAATTTGTAGTAGAACTATTTTTATGATAATAGCGCGTACCTTTGCATAGAAATTCTTTCGAATAAGTAATAAATACAAATACTCTGCCGTTTTCTGCATTACATAATACCTACTCTCTACCAGAGTTGGGCAAAAATTCGATCGACGATTGACGACTAAATTTCTACTTGAATCGTTGATCGCAATTAACAATTAATCTCCTCGTTTAGTCGTTAATTGTGGTTAACGATTAAATACTGATTGATCGTTATTTGCGGATAAGATTAAATACTTATTAATCGTTAATTGCGGTTAACGATTAAATTTCTACTTTAGTCGTTAATCGCGACTAGCGATTATCAATCGTCAATCGGATGACTGATTAAATGCCCAACACTGCTCTCTACCATGTAATTAATAATTGAGATGTGTAGTTATAAATTACTTTTATGACAAGTAATTAAAATATTATTTCATTATAATCGATTGTACTTAATTGATGTGTTGAATAACGTTGTGATAAAAAGGTGCAAAGACATGGTTCAATCTATAGGGTGTCCCAAAATTCCTTTAACAGCCGGAAATGGGAGGTTCGTGACGTCATTTGAGGCAACATTTTCCTTTGCAAAAATGTTATCCGCGGCTTTGTTTAGGAGTTATTAACGAAAAACGCTGACCAATTAGAGCGCGACCTAGACACGAGTTGACACAGTCGGCCAATAGACAGTTGGCGCGCCAGGCCGAGTATGCCAACTCGCCTCCAGGTCGCGGCTCTGATTGGTCCGTGTTTTTCGTTAATAACTCCTAAACAAAGCCGCGGATAACATTTTTGGAAAGGAAAATGTTGCTTCAAATGACGTCACGAACCTCCCATTTCCGGCTGTTGAAGGAATTTTGGGACACCCTGTATACAGAGTATACAGGTCTAAAACAGGACACCTAAATATGTCTTCAGGTTAGTGTGATGCAAAAAGTATTTGTTACGTGATGTGCATGGTGTCAATGGACCAAATATCTGGCACGATTTTTTCCGAAGGTCATTTTTTCGGAGTTGTCAAGGTCATAGATGTTTTTTGATACATAACTATTACATTTTTATTTTATTTCATCGGGTAACTGACCGAAAAATACATTCGGATATGTATAATAACATAATCTTGAGCTTGATCTGAAGGTAAAACTTTAATTTTCCAATATCAAGGTCATTTCAAGGTCATGTTATTATACATATCTGAATGTATTTTTCGATCAGTTATCCGATCCAATAAAATAAAAATGTAGTTATGTATCAAAAAACATCGGATAATTCCCAAAAAAATGACCTTTGGAAAAAAATATTCTTGCCAGATATTTGGTCCACTGGTAATATGCGCATTACGTAACAAATATTGCTTGCATCACACTAATCTGAAGAGATATTTAGGTGTCCTGTTTAAGATGTAACACCCTGTACAATTCGTTAGTGGGCCATTCTATTCCGAAAATTATCGTATAATGAATTTCATCTCCTTGGCCAAATGTATTTTATCTTAATATATAAAAATGGATGTTTGCATATATATATATATATATATATATATATATATATATATATATATATATATGATCAATAGACTCCGAAACTGTTTGACCGATGAACATGAAACTTGGCACATATATGTATTTTTTCATGGAGAAGGTTTTTACGCTATTCAATTTGTTGTAACTCGCCGCTGTAGATGGCGCTGCGATACATCAACTACTATACCGTTGAACCTATCGCTACGAAAATTGGTAAACATAGGTATTTGAGAACGAGGAATCTCCTTTATAAATAATATAATATATAATAAAGTCGTGTCTGTATGTATGTATATATGTATGTATGTATGTATGTATGTATGTTTGTAACGGCATAACTTGAGAACGGCTCAACGTAGAAAGCTGGGGCTTGAACCATTAGACGCGGCGTTTCTTCGGGAAGGTTTAGGAACGAACCGTATTCAAAAAAGTCTGTTGGTTCAAAAGTTGTGACGTCATTAGTGAAAGAAGTCAACTTTTGCGCTCTCTTTTGGGCACGTTTTTGCTTATAACTTTTGATCAAATGGACTTTTTCGAGTGCGGTTTGCTCTAATACCTTCCCGAAGAAACGCAGCGTCTAACGGTTCAAACCGCAGCTTTCTACGTAGGTGAGTGCGAGAGAGAGAGAGAGAGAGAGAGAGAGAGAGAGCGCGAGAGGGAGACAGAGACAGATAGATAGAGGGAGAGAGAGGGGAGCGAGGGAAACAGAGAGAGAGAGAGAGAGAGACAGAGCGAGGAGAGCGAGTGAGAGAGAGCGAGAGAGAGAGACAGAGACAGACGGATAGAGATAGAGGTAGAGATAGAGAGATAGAGAGATAGAGAGATAGAGAGATAGAGAGATAGAGAGATAGAGAGAGATAGAGAGAGATAGAGAGATAGAGAGAAAAAGAGGGAATTGAAACAGAGTGGAAGGGAGAGAGAGACAGAGAGTGACAGAGAAAGAGAGAGCGAGGAGATCAAGAAGAGCGAGTGAGAGAGAGAGAACTACAAAGCAACGCGAAAAGCGAAATGGAATTGAACGAAATAGATTATCACAAACACGTTCAATACGTATATGCTTGTAAAAAATACTGTGCCACAGCAACGCGTAGCGGGGGAAAGCTAGTCCAACTATAAAGTTGAAATTGGTAGTATCCAGTTCTACGTGGTACCTGCTTTAGTATTGTACTCGTATGTCATAATGAAAGTTCATATTAAGGGACTCTAACTAAATTCTTCCTCGATTTCTCAATGTGGGAGACTCTACGCTCCAATGTGTCGATCATGTTTACATGCAGTTGTGTTCTAATTTTGTGAAACGTTCGATAGAACAGTTGGTGGGCAAACGATAATCAAGAAACTAACTTCTAAGTCATGTATAACATATTGTCGAATTAAGCGCAACCATAGTCAACACTCTCTATTCACTGAAAGCTTGGGCCCAAAGGTACTCCGGAACTTTCTAATTAAAATTCAAAACATGATGATACCTCTCAGACACAGCCGTAAACCTCGAGAAAAGCTATGACCAGCAGAGTGACCATTATACAATAGTTTGTAACGCACCGGTCTCCCGTGTGTTTTCCCAATTCCAATATATATATTCTCATTTCTATTACAAACTTTATGGAAATAATACATAGTTCTTTCTTAAAATAAATTATTGTCAAATGAAAGATTTATTTTAATAATCGACCAATCTAAAATTTATTTGAATATTTTACACATTGATTTATATGTACGTATGTATTCATCTTTCTATTCACTCGAATAAATTAAACAACGTAAATAAGAGTCCCGAAAGTCCGAAGTATCTTAAATTTTCCGCACATCAAATTTAGCATTTGATCCCTCCCTTTGTCAAACTACTTTCGAACCTTCTGTCAACTTTAATTACTATCTATTTCAATTTTCCAATTAAAATGATCGTGTTAGATCATGTTTTGTTTGACGATATGAGAAATAATTTTCGTATGAGAATTTCCACCATACAGTCGGTCACAGATATATTGGGACACTCTTAAAAAGACAACTTAAAGACAACTAAAAAGACAACTCAAAAAAAGACGATAACTTTTTTAATATCCGACCAATCAGTTTGAACTTTTCTTGGAAAGCAAGAGCAATTAGTTTACTACAGGATGTGAAAAGAAAATTTTTTCAAAACTTGCAATGGGTCGGAATTGTAGAGAAAATATGAAAAGTTGCATTATCAACTTTTTTATGTGGGCGTATATTGAAAATTTAAAAAGTATATTTTGTAGATCTGTGTCGATTGTATGCACTGTGAAAAAAGTGACAGGCATTGAAAAATGTAAAAATCCTTAGATTTATTGCAGTTACAGGCGGAAAATCGTGAAAAATTGCAATCTTCACCATCTTTAAGTTTGCAGCTCATTGCAACGTCGACCGATTTCGTCGAAATTTTCAAAATATGTTTAATAGACACAGATCTACAAAACGTATGTATTAAATAATCTTTAATCTGAAGAGATACCAAACATAATTGCGATCGTACATTTCACACCAGGATATTTCCTTGAAATTCATTTAATTTCCCTTACAACGTTTTCGTTGTTCTGTTTAACGTTTTCCAAGGAGGTCAAGCATTCATAATCTTTCGTTGCAGTATTTCTTCGGCGACGAGGTTTGCTTAAAAGGAATTTCCGCTGTTTTAAAATAAAGGCAATTAACGTTTTACACTAAAAAGCGCTGTCATTTTTTAACGAGAACGGCTTACGGTGAGTAATTTCTCCCGTCGGTCTCTAGTGTTCTCCATCAGGTAAAAGAATCTTATTGTTCGAGGGAAAGAAATGAGACTCTTTGATAGATTTCCACGGTTTCTTGACATTTTATCTCGCTTTAATTGAAGTCCATTACTTAAAACCAGCTACTGATATTTTAAAACGTAACTGAAGCTTTCTCAGCGCAGATAGATATTACTGAAAGTACTGGGAAAGCAAAAAGGAATCTAGAGCATGGACATCCAGTAAGGTTGTTTAACCCGTTGACCTCGTTAACCGCTCACGAAAAAGTTAAGTGAATTTCTCTCTGTTTCATCCCATTTCTGCCCCCCCCTCTCTCTCTCTCTTATATCCTACTATCTCGAGTTTCAAGAGTCTCCTGCGTCCGTGACCGAATCAGTTAATTAATTAGCAAAATTACACAAACGCAAAAGAAACGTGTATTTGTCTGAAGTGGACTGGTCAATTTTAGTGTGTCTATGCAGGGTGTTCGACCACAGGCGGAAAAAATTTGAGGGGTGGTGCTTCGCGATAATATAATACGGAAACGAAGAATAAAAAAATGTCGATTTCGACTTCCTTATTTATTAGATGTACAAAAAGGCATACATCCTTCGTTGTGTATACATTATGTTTCGAAGTAATCACCATTACTTTCTATACACTTCTCCCATCCTTCGGGTAACTGGCGACTCCCGTTTCTATAAAAAGATGGTGGTTTTGATTGAATAAAGTCATTAATGTTTGTGTGGACCTCTCTCTTCGAGAGATTTGAACATAGAATCAACCAAGTGGTGTTGCAGCGACCGAAAAAGGTGATAATCCGAGGGGGTCATATCGGGACAAATTACTTCCGAAATTACGAAATTACTTCCAGTGTTGTCGTCGCCGCATGTGGTCGTGCGTTGTCGTGTGCGTTGTCATGCAACAGATCACTTGCCTACTTTACAATTAGTTCCACTGCCGGCAAAAGGCCTTTTTTGCTCAATTGCGTCGCTTAAATGAATCATTTGTTCTTGATACCGTTCCAGCAGTAATAACTTCCCCAGGTTTCAACAACTCACAATAAATGACACCTTTGAAATCCCACCAAATACTCAGTAACGCTCTTTCAGCGTTGTTACGAGCCAGGGCCGCGAGCAGCACGAGTGGCCGGCGAAGGATTGTTACCCTAGGAATGTGGTATCAATTTGTTAGCTAAGTTACGCGGACGAAACCAATGCGAAATTGAGGAGCCGCTAGGAATGGAGTCAAACGCCGACGAACCTGATGCGAAATCAGGGGACTGCTAGAATGGTGAAACTTCGTGAACGAACCCAATGCGAAATTGGGGAGTCACTAGGAACGACGCGCAGACGAACCCGATGAGCCAATAAACTATCCAAGATATTTCGGCTCAATTCTGTTTTGTTTATTTATTACGACCTTGAATAAGATCTCTCTGTTTCTTTTACAAAATAAAAGCTTTATTTAAATTATAAGGAACAAAAACATTTTTTTCAAAGTATTGCCCATCACTAGCGACCACTTTCTCCAATCTTTCTGGCAGTATATGAATTCCGCGTCGGAAAAACGACATGTCTTTTGAGGCTATCCAAGAATCGATCCAGTTTTAGCTTCTTCGTAAGCATGAAAGCGCTGGTCAGCTAGGCCATGTGCCATCGAACGGAATAGGTGAAAACCAGAAGGGGCTATGTCAGGTGAATACGGCGGGTGAGGTAGAACTTCCCATTGAGGTGTTTCCAGGTAGGTTTTCATTGGTTTTGCAACATGAGGCCGAGCGTTGTCATGTAGCAAAATCACTTTGTCGTGTCTCTGCTCGTATAGCGGCCGTTTTTCTTTTAAGGCTCGACTTAAACGCATCAATTGAAGTCGATAGCGCTCCCCCGTGATAGTCTCATTCGGTTTGAGCAGCTCATAATAAATTACACCCTGCTGATCCCACCAAATACAGAGAAGAAGCTTTGAACCATGGATATTTGGTTTTGCAGACGATGTTGATGCATGGCCGGGATTACCCCACGATTTTCTACGCTTTGGATAATCGTAGTGTATCCACTTTTCATCGCCAGTCACGATGCGGTGCAAAAAACCTTTTCTTTTCTGCCGTTGAAGCAGTAGTTCACACGTGAGAAAACGCCGTTCGACGTCTCTCGGCTTCAATTCATATGGTACCCAATGTCCTTGCTTCTGGATCATTCCTAATACTTTTAAACGTTTCAATACCGCTCGGCGGTACCGCACTCCCGTGAATTGGAAAGTTCCTCAGAACCGCCTGATTTGGGAAGTGAATTAGAACCCGTGTATATATCCTACTGACTCATCTACTTGTAATGTTTTTCCAAGTTCTGCTAGCGTCTGACATCGGTCTTGATCGAGTAATTCCTACAACTTTTCGTCTTCAAA
This sequence comes from Lasioglossum oenotherae, assembly GCA_028455765.1. Lineage (NCBI taxonomy): Eukaryota > Metazoa > Arthropoda > Insecta > Hymenoptera > Halictidae > Lasioglossum > Lasioglossum oenotherae. Next base: position 1,751,499 of record CM052292.1, on the reverse strand, counting down.
TTTTTACGGTGCGCCAGAACGTTCTTTATCCTCAAGTTCAAAATCATTATTTTTGAAGCGTCGAAACCAGTCTCTGCATGTCGTATCCGACAAAGCATTGTCACCATAAGTCTCAACAAGAATTCTATGTGCTTCAGCTGCAGATTTCTTTTGAATAAAGTAGTGCAATAAAATTCCCCGCAAATACACTTTATTTGGCACAAAAGTAGACATTCTCAGAACTACGAAAAAATTACTTTGTTTACACTAAAGTGAACTACCATACACTGAAATTTAAGGTTAGATACACTACTGCCTTGCATGTGTGTTACCATTCGAAATTCCACGAACGGGGTACTGCTACTGCCATCTTTGAAGAAACAGCGAGAACTTATTCAAGGTCCTAATATAATTCATTCCTTCTCCACTTTTACATCCTAATACTATTTTTGAAATACGGTATTTCTCCGTGTTGGAGAGATTTCGACGATACACCAAGGTAGGCATGCATTTGTCACTTCTACGTGACTGTCGCGCGCCTCTATGACGTACGCAACGTACACTTTTGTTGGTCGCGTTGCCGCATTTTAGTTTAGTTTAGTTTGAGTGGCTTCAACGAAAGTGTTCCGTTCCAGTGTTTCCTTAGCAGCCGCCAATTAGGGAATAAGATAGGAAGAGTAAGGATGTGGTCTCAATGGAATCCGATAAGCTTCGAGTGTTTGCCCTTTTGAAAACAAGGCGCGTCGATCTTCCTAACTCCAATCGGATGATCTTGCCAATCCGGATTTATGGAGATCTATAAATTGCAGATCTTTGAATATCTTCATCGTTAACGCAAATGGCCAGAGTGTTCACTTCAATGGAATTGCAGTTTCCGTACCATTTCTATGTGCGTTTCAAACTCGGTTCCTCCTTATAATATCTTGGAAGTGTGTTTCCGATCGAATTATACCCACAGAATATCTAACAGGATTTTAGGAAAACCTCTCAAATATCGCAGTCCAACGATAAACATATTTCTTCTATCGATCGTATTTGCTGTTAATAAATGTTAAATGCTTTAGCTTTGCAGGTATTAGACTGCCGTTGGGACGAAATAAAACAACACACTAACATACAACATGACGAATTTCGTCATGCTGTTAAGTTCTATTGGAAGCCAATGTGTTCATTTTTAATGGTGTTTGCTATAAACAGGTATTTGGAACAGCCATGGGATCTCCAATTTCCCCAGTTGTTGCAAATCTTGTAATGGAAAGATTAGAAGAGAATTCTATTTTAAAGCTGTCCTTTGAATTGGTTCTGTATAAAAGGTATGTTGATGACATAATCACATGTATATAATACGTATATGCAATTACAAGGTTTACGATTTTTCGAAATTACGCTTCAGCATTGCAATTAGTAGTTCAGAAGTGGTCAATTATGATGCCTAAAAGTCAGATACAGGCGGCTACGGTGCCCAAAATGCATATTCTTACGTTATAGAGGAATAATTTGTAATATTCGGCGGAGACAAATAACAATTCGTCCTGTCAGAAACAACAATACAGCACCTCGAGGTTTCGAAATTTTCCACTAGTGGCATGACAATCTCGTTCCTAAGTTGGACGTTACAAATGTTTCAATAGGTGTCGCCGACCACTTGTCACGTGCCGGCTAACCTCAAAACGCTGCCGGTCGCTGCCGGCAACGTTCCTGTAACATCGGAGGAATAAATTGAGTTAGTCTAATATTATGAGAGTGTTTATTACGTGAGAAACCTTCCCGCCGCGGGGAATGCCTCGTGATCGACCCGCGCAGTACCCTGCGACCGTTCGTGTAACATCTCCGTCTAATTTCGATTGTCGCAGGCTCGTACAGTCGTTTCTCGAAGTGTTCGCATTCGTGAATTTCGCGTGGCACCTTCCGTGCCTGGCGCCCGAACTTGATTCGAGATTGATGAACTTGTTTAATGCCGATAATTAATTAGATGGTTGGCAGTTAGGTCGGTGAGGGAGGTGGCGGAGAGGGCTGGCTTGGGAACCAATGTGACCAACATCAGCGCGTGCTTGTAGTGCCACCAAACGGTCTGCTCGGTAAGCAGCGCGCGACCGTCGCTACACACAACATAGCGGCGCTAACCTGTTAAAAACACTATAAATCGCTGAGCTTTAAACATTTATAACTATTGAACCATTGATACTCAAAGATCGAAACTTGAATATCTCACATCTTCTTGTCCAAATCTACTGGATAACGTAAGAAAAAGGCAAAAATTTTTGGTTACGCAAGGAAAAGAGCAGCCCAAATTTCAACAAAATTATTGTTCTTTACTCTTAATTACTTACCCTGTATCCAGCCAAGTCTTGAACAACACAGGTTAAAATTGCTTCCCTTCCTACTGATGCTGTTACATTGGCAATGGGCTCCTTGAAATTGGGATCTGAAAACAATACAAATGCAATTGTTACATTTTTATGAACAATATACATTTTCCGCAAAATGGATAATTTTACTTTAGAAAACTTCAATTACTGATTATATTTATACATATGTATATTTTAACGCTGATAATATAGAGCGGGTATTACGATTGTTATTTGAATGTTGGATGACATGGTCACGATGTTGCGTTTTGACTGGTCTGGGCTAGGTTTTTGTAAATATTTTCCAGGATATTTCTTCTCCTACATTATCCGAGATATTTTTTCTATGTTAACGATATTTCTGTGTGCAGTCCGTTAGTGCTCTCACTTAAATAACACCCTAATCCAACGGTTCAAGAAAATGTGTTTGTGCAACAACTCCTTAACCGCATGGACAACCAACAATCTTTAAATGACAGGGAACATTTTGGTATATATCGCAATAAATAAAATGCTGCAGCGATAGGATTTTACCGCCGCGCCGCTCCGTAGTAGTATCAAACGAAAAGGTTAGAAATACATGGTTAGGTTATGACAGCACGTGCAACTATATACGTTTACATTAATTGAAGTCAACATAACTAAGTATATTACAGAGAGAATAACACTGCACCATAGCATATAATTCACATATCTATGATTTTCAAAACCTACTGTTTGTGGAACAGAATAAATATCTAAGTAAAATACAGGGTGGGGCAATAACTATTCGCACCTCAGATATCTTCGAAACTATAAGTTTCACAGAAATATTTGCT
>CM052292.1:1700699-1742933 GCA_028455765.1 Lasioglossum oenotherae | reverse complement strand
TAATTTGAAACAGAAATGGGTGGAATCTCGAAAAGCTATTAAATAAACTAAAAGTATACCACATTATACATTATTAAAAAAGATTACATGTTAATATCCTACACCCCAAATTTCACGTAGATATCTTTTATAGTTTAGAAGTTATACCAAAATGTCACTAAATTTCGCGTTTTAGACCACTGTGGGTCGGTACGGTTAATCGAGCAAATTAAGTAAGTGGGTCAAACCCAATAGCGTGTACGTTGTTAACGAGCAGTCAATCGATAATATGGAAGTGTCAAAAAAGTGGAAACGTCTGTCACTTAACCGTACTGGTTGTCATTACTTTCCAACTGGATAATCCTGTACGATTAGAGAGCATATTCCTTTGAGAATACACGATTCCAAAAGTATTGAAGATTCATTGTTCGCAGATGGTATTCGTACGTTATTAAGAGAAAGTCGATAATACCAATCAAAATAAAATCTAATATACAATTTTAGATTATTTTTCATCTAGTACACTACTAGTATGAAAAATCACATTATTCTATTCTCCCTAATATTCACTTTCTCTTATTCATCTGATTGCTCAATTTTCTAAAATCTTTAATTTCACTCAACGCCAAATTTGTTCCACAACTACTGTTGGGTGGTTTTTATAGAGTTTTCCGCGCTGATTCCGAATCTGTTTTTAATTTTTTTGTAGATAAGGATTCTCACATCAAAGTATAGTCCTTCATGAATATTTAAAAAAAAATTTCAATTGAATCGATGAAGAACTGAGTTGTCGGTAGATTTTTGTCCAAAAAGATCGGTTTCTGGGCCACTGTGCGGCGGTAAAATAAAATTATATATTGAATTCAAATGTGATGAGGGGTGAGAAGTTGAAGTTCTACGTTACCTGATGAATTTTAAAGCGCATAGTTCGATGGCGATTCACGCATTGTTGCATCTAGGAGAATCACCGAAACGGCCAAAAAACAAACTTGAACTCTAAGAAATTTGTTCAGAATTTTGTGTTCTATGTACGACGAGAAAGCACGTTCGAACTAATTATGTCACTCTGTATATTTTTGTTGATGCAATTGTAGTAGACATTGATGAAAGGAAGGACGAGAAGAGAGGGGGTAGAACGAAACAGAGGGTAGGAATATAAGAGTGAGGTAGGTAGGAAGGTAGTTATTATCACGGTTCCATGATAAGTAAGAGTCGTCAGACTGCACGGTGCTCGCGTAGCGTTACGGTGCACTTTCATAATAATCAAGCCCCTAGAAACGTCACGCATTTTTGTCACCCCGTCATAGAGGTTTCAAGAGACCACGGAATTACCGTCTACGGTTCGGTATATATCGTTTTGTACATCCGAGAGACACAAACAAGCATAATCATTAAAATGGTCAACTTAAATATCGAATATTGATTATTATAATGAATTAACCTTCCGTTACTCGCGTGTATTTCACAGATACACATACACATACAGAGAAGTATAGTGGGCAGAAGCCGCGAGTAACGGAAGGTTAACTTACGATAGTCCAGTCAATGAATGCTCATAAAGGGGGTGTAGAGGGAAATGGAAGGAACACAATTTTTATTTTTGGGACTTTGTTTGGGCTAGTTAGGAGTTAAACATACTAAAAGTACTCCTAGGAGGTGAGCGGGGTGCAGGGGGGCACGTAGAAGTTCCCCTTTTTCGGTTTTCCGCTTATATCTCGGAAACTATGTGTCCTAGCGATAAGAGCATTCTATACAAAATTAAAGCTGACAATATGTGCCATAAGATTGATTCTATTCAGTTTTTCGCTATCTCGCACAGTTTCCGAGATATCCGCGCTCAAAGTTCACAGGTTAGTACTTTTTTATAACGAATGTCCAGCTGCATCGATTGATGTATTAAGAAATCCCTCATTCCATTTAAAAAGATATCGATGACCTTGAAATCTTGTAAAAAATGACCTTGAAAATTTTTTCCCTTACACCGTTACATGTGGCCCTTCAAACAGTGTAACTTTGTCCTAAGAAGTTTTTTTGTACAACGAAAAGTAACGGAGATATTTAGGTGTTCTGTTTCTTCGGACTCTCCCTGTATATAATAGTCCACCCAAGCAACTTATATTGAAACATTTTTGTCATAGCTTTATTCCCTTACAAGCCTGGCCAACACGCGGACACTAACATATGGAAAATCTATCCCGGTAAAATCAGTTGGAGTGGGGATGAGTCAGAGTGGGAACGTGTAGTGGAGTAGGGAACGTTGTGTAACGGTTAAATTTAATAGTTTATATCTTCTAAACGTATAGTTTTTTTTTTAAATTTGTTTTTTAATATTGCATTGTCACCCAGTTCTGAGCTATATTTAAAATGTCAAGTCTCTAGCTCATTGGGAAGTGGTTTAAAATTCGATTTCAAGATTTGACGCATACAACAACGACAACGACAACTCGGCAAGCTAATATAAGCGTGGTAATAATAATAATAAAAATACATAATGCGTCGCCACTTTGGTGGTGGTACATTAATGATCTGGGCTGCATTTGGAGCTGACGCCAAGACACGTAGAAGGTCCCCTTTTTCGGTTTTCCGCTTATATCTCGGAAACTATGTGTCCTAGCGATAAGAGCATTCTATACAAAATTAAAGCTGACAATATGTGCCATAAGATTGATTCGATTCAGTTTTTCGCTATCTCGCATAGTTTCCGAGATATAGCGGAAAACCGAAAAAGAGGACCTTCTATGTGCCCCCCTGCACCCCGCTCACCTCCTAGGAGTCGGGACTTTTAGTATGTTTACCTCCTAACTAGTCCAAACAAAGATCCAAAGTTAATAATTGTGTTCCTTCCATTTCCCTCTACAATTTTTCGTTGACTGGACTACGATCGATTTTAAACATACTCGCTTGTCATAATTGGCAATCGTATGAAATATTTATTCACAGTATAGAACAGATATTATTTGCATAGATCTGAATAATGATGGCGTTGTTTCACGAGAAGAAAACTTGACGATTTCCAGTGGGTGGTTTCGAATGTGCTAGCTTTTGTCGATGCGACCGAAGGTAACCAACTGCTAATTAGCCTTCAGATCTCGCTTTTCGCTGTCGTTGGTGGATAACAGACGATTGTCGACCAAAGACGGTTAAAGTTGATGTAAGACCACTCGTATTTGAGTGGTACTCGAAATTGGTTTTAATTAAATCCGGACAATGCGTCTCTCCCTTTCGTGCTTTACCGAGTTAAGTAAGTTACCGATATTGTTCCCTGAAAATAGTTGCTTCCAGAATTAGTCGCGTTGAACCTCAGCCATGCAAACGATTTTAATTGCAACAAAAACAATGATTTCTGTGCGAGCAACTTGAGACTGTTAAATATACATATTAGTTGAATTAAGAAAAATCACTCAATTATGCTTTTATGACACGTTTCGCTTCAGAGAAATGTCAAATTTGAATCGTCCGAAACAATCATTCCTGGAGAATGTTCTTTGGAAATCTTATTTCACAGTGACATGACAGAAGTCTTAATTCATTTCAAAATAATGTATTTCACTTATCTAGTTGTCATGTGAATTTCTTATTTCTATTTACACGTAAAGTTGAATTTCTTTTCTTTATAGTTTACACATTATTATATATATTATATATATTGTATATATTATATATTATATATTATATATATATTGTATATATTATATATTATATATTATATATATTGTATATATTATATATTATATATCATAGTATATATTGTATATATTATATATATATATTGTATATATTATATATTATAGTATATAGTTATAATATATAGTATATATTATATTATATTATTATATTTGTTTCAGTTTTATACATTATTCACTTATTGCAAACAGTACCATAGAATTGGTGAGATTGTAGTAACATTACAATAAATTGTAATTAAAATTGTAGTTAAAACTTACTGCCACTTATAATCTGGAGTATTGGCTCAATATTATGAAAATACGCGCGATTTTCATACTCCGTGGGTATTTATATCTAGTTATAATGATTCATCAAACAGTAATATGTTCCTTATTGTACACTTTTGCTTTTAGTTATACACACATATACAGTTGGTATTGCACTAAACATCAATTTCTACGAATAACAATGTTTATAATTTTATTCGACAAAATTTCTAACTGTTATAATTAAAATCGTAGTATTTTCCTACATTCATTATGTTTTTAATCATTTCTGTACGATCTTGCATTGAAAAGACTACTATTTACAGTAACGATAATATAGTGTTTGTTAATTAATAGAAGAACTGCAATTTTATTGCAAATTGCAAACAATATTTTTAATTGATACAGGTATACGAAACGTGTTTTCTAAATTTTCCATAGAAGAAAATTTGTGCGCGCGCGTGTCTGTGTGTGTGACAAATACGAAAACAAAAATACTACTATACTAAAATAAAATAATAAAATAAATATATAATAAATAAAATAATAAATGAAATAATACTATACTTATTTTACGAAAGCCTCTTCTTTGTTGAAATATATTATTATTTCTGTCAATTCTCCATCCACTCTCTCTGCTCCCCCCCTCTCTCTCTCTCTCTCTCTCTCTCTCCTTATTATAATTTATGGATAGACCGTGAGGCGATTAACTTCAACAATTGATTAAATCATCCTATTTTTCGATGATTCCTAATTTAAATCAACGATTAACGATTAAATCAATCGCCGATTTTTAGACGATTTCTTCATTTAATCAACGATTGACTATTAACTTCATCAATCGATTGAATCAATCGTCGATTTTTCGACGGTTTCTTTTTGAATCGTACACATTAATAAATCAATCATGATTTTTAAATTTTTAAAAATCTTTCAAAAAAATTTTCGAAGTTTTAATCGATTAATGCCTAACTCTGATTTTAAATTACATTTGTCGGTAAAAATTCACCGTATGCTAGATGAATTCATTTGAAGTAGTAAACGATCGTCGGAAGCAAATGCGGAATTAAACCATATCTAGCTCGAAGCAATTAGGGTAATACAGTAATTAGTAAGCAAGTTCGGTAACAAGTGAGAAAATGAAACGAAAGTTTATGGCATTTAAGAGAACTCGGCAAAGTAGAAATTATTCGAGAAATCGTTCAAATGTCAATTAACATATTACGTCTGGATTTCAACGGTAACGTTACATCGGTAATGTGACATTACTTATTCAAATAAGGCTTTCATATTTTGTGGGATGACGATCTTTGAAAAAGAACGGAATGAAAGTGGTTGAATGGTGTGACTTGAAAGATCGATGGGATAAAAACGAATATCTTCTTTAGCGAAGCAATTACATTACATTAAATTAGACATAGCTACCTTAATTAAGTTAAGCTATACTCACCTTAATTAATTGAGCCTTTACCTACGGTATTTTCAGAGACTTTAAACTTGTACCCTGTTTTTAATTGTAATAAGTGAGTACGAATATTATTATACTCCCGTTATGCTTATAGACGCCGTATAACCTTTCCATTTAGTTTAACTAATCGCTTTATACACATATTTATAGTGTTTGAGAAATAAGCGGAGACGTTCGTTACTGATATGTTTAACCTTGTCTCTGTGAATGGGATGCAAATACACCCCAGGCTGTGCGCGCGCGCGTGCGTGTGTGTGACAAAAACGGAAATAAAAAGTTTCTTCTTTCTTCAAAAAAATTTCCAAAAATTTTCTAGGAATGCTATCTGTGATACGTTTCAAATTTTTTAAGTATTGTCTACTTATCTTGTTAACTCAAAACCTGCCGAGTCTTGAAACGTTAAAAGTAACTACTGGGTACAGTCAGCGGTAATAATAAGTGGACACCCTTTAAAAATCGCATAACTTTTTACAAAATCGGTCCAAAGGACTTGAATTTTTTTAAGATGTTAGACCGGCTAGTTCGCTAGAGAATAAGTAAAAGTCATGTTAAAGTCATTAGAAATCATCATATTTCGAGTAGTTTTAACGAAGTACATGATAAAAAAAGAAACAACATCATTGAGAATTTAATTCCCCTAAATGATAGAAATCCCACCATTCCCCCCCTTTTTATTTGAATAATTTCAATTCTATATAACAATGTTGTATATTTATTAAAATCTGTAAGGAAAATATTTCTAGTTTTTCGAATAAAGTATGCAAAATTAATATAATATTAGATATTATTGTTGGCCGAACGTGTAACGTATAAATAAGTCCGAACCATAACTGAGAAAAGTAGAACGGTCGAGATGTCGAATAAATAATTGATTTTGTACTATTATATACTGATACCTTTTTAATTCAATCAGGAATACAACTGTGTTATTTGCAGTCGTGTCCGATAACTGAACTGTACGCGATCATTAACAAAATTAGTACCACCGAAATATCTTATTCCATGCCTGAGATAATGTCATTAATGAACCGGTTTGAGAATGACGTCCCAATCAGATTACGATTTAGGGTGCGTTTATACTGAGTTGTCCGCGAGCCGTTTCATAAATTTCGAGCGTGTTGACGGGCCCGCTGTGCGTGGCACAAAAAGAGGTCTCCGAAGGATATCCTACCGCCTTAGGCCGCTATTAGGCCGCTATTAGACTAGGCCACTGGTGGCGCAACTTGGTGGCGCCACCGAATTGAAGAGCTTTTATGAATCGGTAACTGGTGGTACCACCAAGCGTTCCGATAAACATTTTACGATAAATGTGGTGGTAATTTGAACGTCAATGTCGTCAATTGTTCATGTTTTCGTGATTCTGGTGGCGCAACTTTGGTCTTTGTCTAAGGCCGCTATTAGACGAGGCCACTGGTGGCGCAACCGAGTTGCGCCACCAGTGGCCCAGCTCGTCGTGGGGCATTGAATCATATGTAGCCTATTACACGAGGACACTTGGTGGAGCCACCAAAAATTGTTGCCGATCTGGTGGACGGCATCGGCAACCGGCTGGGCAACATTTGGTGGCGCCGCCACCAGCCGGGGCATTGATTTGAATGTAGCCTATTAGACATAGCCACCAAAGTTGCGCCACCAGAATCACGAAAACATGAACAATTGACGACATTGACGTTCAAATTACCACCACATTTATCGTAAAATGTTTATCGGAACGCTTGGCGATACCACCTGAACCGATTCATAAAAGCTGTTCAATTCGGTGGCGCCACTAAGTTGCCGATTCATTAAATGTGCCGAGACACTGGTGGCGCAACCGAGTTGCGCCACCAAGTGTCCTCGTGTAATAGCGGCCTTATGAATCGGTAACTTGTGGTACCACCAAGTGTTCCGATAAACATTTTACGATAAATGTGGTGGTAATTTGAACGTCAATGTCGTCAATTGTTCATGTTTTCGTGATTCTGGTGGCGCAACTTTGGTGGCTTTGTCTAATGGGCTACATTCAAATCAATGCCCCGGCTGGTGGCGGCGTCACCAAATGTTGCCCGGCTGGTTGCCGATGCCGTAACCAAGTTGCGCCACCAGTGGCCTCGTCTAATAGCGGCCTAATAGGCTATATTCAAATCAATGCCCCGGTTGATGGCGGCGCCACCAAATGTGGCCCGGCCGGTTGCCGATGCCGTCCACCAGATCGGCAACAATTTTTGGTGGCTCCACCAAGTGTCCTCGTGTAATAGGCTCCATATGATTCAATGCCCCACGACGTGCTGAGCCACTGGTGGCGCAACCAAGTTAGTCCAGGCCTAGTCCAGGCCTGGGCGCGGTTGGCCCGGGGAACACATGTTGCTGGTTCTCCTCTTCGCTTGGTCGGCAAGTAAGTCCCCACCACGACCACTCTGACTCTTCCCTTAGCCTTAGCACGAGGACCCCCGCGATGCTGCACCGGCAGGTTACTCACCACTACTATGTAAACATGTACCCGCACATAAGGCCCTTGCCCGAAGCTGTGGAACTAGCGGCATTTACAAATTCCTTTTGGGTCTTATGTGCGTGTATATGTTTAGTTGTGAGTAACCTGCCGGTGCAGCATCGCGGTGGTCCTCGTGCTAAGGCTAAGGCTAAGGCTAAGGGAAGAGTCGGAGTGGCCGTGGTGGGGACTTACTTGCCGACCAAGCGAAGAGGAGAACCAGCAACATGTGTTCCCCGGGCCAACCTCGCCCAGGCCTGGCCTAGTCTAATAGCGACCTTAGGGTGCGTTTATAGTTCGTTTCCCGCGAGTTTTGGGACGCGCGCGGGAAAGCGGGTCATAAATTTCGAGCGGGTCGGCGGGCCCACTGTGCGTGGCACAAAAAAAGGTCTCCGAAGATATCCTACCGCCTTAAAGGAAAGCTATCTGTAGTTTACCTAAACGAACCGTGAAGCCTTAGAGACCTTTTTTGTGCCACGCACAGCGGGGGGGCACAGGGGGCCCGTCAACCCGCTCGAAATTTATGACCCGATTTCGAGCCCGCGTGCTTAAACCCGCGGGCAACGGCCCGCGGGCAACTCAGTATAAATGCATCCTTAAGCGGCAATAGGAAGGAAGAGTGGTGCAATTACTCTTTCAGGTATGGCTTATTTCTGTTCGATTTTATTTGCTCCTCTCCTCTGTGTTGTTTCCCATGTTTCTCTACTAAACTCTACTTTATCACCGTCCTTTCACACACCTTATTTTTCCTTTTTTCGGTCCCTCGTCCTAAATGTTTTGTTTTAGCCTGTGTCCCTGTAACCCTGTTCCACGCCTTTTGCCTCTATCCTCCCCCTATCGATTCACTGGCTTTCTTCCATCTATTCCTTTTTCCCGTCCATCCCTCGTCCGGCCGTGCCAAACATGCATTGTTAACACGTAACTGTTTACGATCAGATGAAACGAATGCACGTAATTCCGCTTGATTCGAAGTGGACAATCCCCCTGTTCTCTTCCCGTGGCCATAGCCGGTGTTGTTCGGCCGCCGGATTGCTGGAAAAAGGAGATAAACGAATTACCTCGTTCGCCAAACAAAACCCCCATTATTTGTGCCGGCGTGGCTCAGTTCGTTACGCAAGGCCGTGCCTGCCTCATTCTGCACGATGCGACGCGACGCGCCGCGCCGGATGTAACTTCGGTGCTCCCATCGACGGACATTCGAGAAACAGTCCACTGGGAATTAAAAAATAAAATAATCGATACTTAGAGTAGCAGCTTAGACTTATTGTTAGACGAAAGAGTACGTAATCAAAGATCCTGCTCCGTCCTGCATTGTTTGCTCAAGTTGAAAAAGAAGGGTCGCAATGGGTGTCAATTGGGTCTTCAGATAAAATGACCACCCTGTTTAATGTTTTAAACGCAAAATATTTTGAATTTCCAAGAACTTGGTTAAGATGAAACAAGTAACCGCAGTAACGAAGATTTACCATCTCATTTCTAGGCATTTGCACTTTTGGAAGTAGAACTTACATTAGATTATGATGTCACCATCATGGGCATGAGCCCACAGAGAATGTAATGCCACTTTAATTGCATTGGAGAAGCCATGTAATTTAGAAATTCTTAATCCATGGCTTTGACTTCTTTATCTTTGTTGAAAAGTAGGAAGGTTGCACAACATTGCCTCCTTGATTTTGTATTTCATGTATGACGTCATCGCTAAATAAATTGTATTTATTCTATTTCATTTTGTCTTAAGGAATATGTAACATATAATCCAAACTTTAATCTTGTTCTTCTATTATGTAAAAACTATAATACAATATATGTAAAAATTTAAATATTTTGTGGGTCGATTCAATTCTGAAATATCAAAAGCGGTGGCTACTGTTCGTATTAATGTTACTGGATTTTCGTGAAAATTTAGGAAAATATCCAACTTTTTCCTTCAGACAAAGGTTTCGGAGTTTCGGACAATGTTGTTCTTTTTATTTTCTATAGAATCTGTCTCATTCGAACGGTTTTCCATTAAAACAAATTGGTTTTTATTGAGTATCCCTCTGCCTGGATATTTACCTCGATATTTTAGTTTGCGGCGTCTTTTATATTTATTTTTGTTACACTGAAAATACATACGCACCATGTCTACCTTCATTTCTCTCGAATAACCATACATCACACTACAGTATCAGCAAACGCTCTGTGAAATAATACTGAAATAATTCGGTAGATTCGTTTCGGAGAAGTAAACACTGTAGCAATAACAACAGAACTCGAATTGCAATATAAAACCATCACGTCGATAGCTAATGGAGGTCAAACTGAATGAAAAATATACACATATCAATAAGAAATACCAGTGAGTATAGTGACTTATAAGTAGACAGCGGATCTTTATGCATTTATAACAAAAATGAGTAGATGTAATTTCAAACAGTGAAAACATTAGAAGAATTTACAAATTCTGTTATATTACAGTGTTTTCAACCCTTTATCCATATCGACAAAGAAAATTTTCTATTCCACTCCAATTTGTTATAATTCAGGTAAAACATTTTTATTTTGCATAGAGATCCGCTGTCTAGTTATAACATGCCAAATGTTTCCGTAATTTCTGACCTTGCATAGCCTTAAAGGTTATGGTCGTGCACATGAATGAATTCGTCTTGACATATCGTTTTATATGATCACCGACGAGATATAAGGATAAACCTATCACCAACTGTATTTTTTCGGCCATCTTTACTGAGGCCACATGGCCTCTTTTTCTTGTCATTTCCTGTATTACCAACTCAGTTTTGGAGCCCCAGGCAGGATCTCGTCGGGGCTGCTGACAGCTAAAATAGGCTGACAGCACAAATAGGATATAGGAATAGGATTCCTATATCTCGTTTGTGCTGACAGCTTTCTTAGTGGCTAGTGGTAGCACAGACGAGGTAAAAATTGAAAAAAATTAAAAAATTAAAATTGAAATTCTACGTAATTCCTAAACTCACCACTCTAAATTGTAGAGGGCATACGAAAACCTCTGGTTTTTTGCACAGTCGGTAATTCATAGTGTGGACACGAAGTCCCACAAGATGATAGGTCTATCCTTATATCTCGTCGGTGCCTGTACGTAGCGCTGAAGCCCACAATGGCGGCGTGCGAGAGAGAGAGAGAGAGAGAGAGAGAGAGCATTAGCCGGGGTCCATAGCGCTCTCGTTCTAATTGACGTGTTGGTGGGGAAAGATTTCCCTACTTGCTTGCTAGATAATGTAGATTTCTACATAGTATTGATTAATTCGTTAATATTTATTTGGTTTTCACATTCAAAGACACACGTAACCCTTAGCAATCGAGCGATGACTCTGGAGCGCTACTAAAAATTGCTATAACATTATTTAAAATATTGTTTACATTATTAGACACGTTGGTATATTATCACTTACTAAACATTTAAGTATTGTATGAGAAAGTATATCAATTTCATATCCACCAAATTTTAAATATCATAGAGAATGGAAATATTCTAGGTCGGTAGAAATGTTTATAATTTTCGAGTTAAAATAGGTCCGAGTGCAAAGAGTTGATTGCTTTGGCAACAATTTTCATTGGTAGGGAGACCCGTAGGTCCCCGCCCCGGCCAGGGCAGGAGGTCGCCGACACCGATAAGGGAAGGTCGTGGAGGTGCATCCGAGACGCCGCGACCCTCCCCACCCCACCCGCCCGCGGCAACCCCAGAGCTCGGCTCCGGGGGTGGTCGGTGCCCCATCAAGGTTTAGTCCAGGTGGACGATTTTGGAGCAGGAGCACCCGACCCTGCTCATGAGCAGGGTCGGAGCAGTGACCTTGCTCGGGCGTATGGAAGGGGAACCCACCAATTGTAAGCGTTACTTGTAAACGGAGCACGAGAGAAGACGAGTGGGAGGGGCGTGGGGAAGTGGAGAGCGCGCCGGAGTGGTCAGACTACAATGACGTAGACGTCGCCCCCACTCTCAGACACTTTCTTGGGCCCAAAGCTCTATTTGACTATTCCCCTTCCATACGTCCGATCTAGGTCACTGCTCTGAGAGTACACGGGAGCAGCTTGGGAGCACGGGAGCTCCTCTGAGAGCAAAGAGCTGTGCATGCCTGGTTTAGTCTAACGGCACCGGTCCACCCCGGGAGGAGTTCAACTCCTCCCTTGGTGCCGGGGTCAGCTCATCTCCCGGCCCCTCTCTCCCTCCGCCCTCCCCGGGACGGGGGCATACGACGGTGTGGGGGGGGGGGCGGGCCCTCCGCCCCGCCAACGAGACATCCGACCCCCTAGGGGGTGTTATACTTTGACGCGATCCCAAATCGTCCACCTGTGCATGCCTAACTTATGCCAACGAGTAACCCAATCATCAAAGCATTTTTTAAACACATTTTGTGGAATCAACTTCAGTACTCGCCACGAATTCTCTTTTATGTCTCTATCGACTGAAAACAGTTGCCTCGAAGGAGTAATTTGAGTTTTGGAACATGAAAAAAGTCGGCCGGAGCCATATCAGGGGAATACGGTGGCTGCTCGATAATATTTGTTGAGTTTTTCGCCAGAGATTCGTTCACAATGATAGCCTTGCGAGATGGTGCGTTATCGAGGCAAATCTTTCACCACATCTCGACCGTTTTTGAATGCACTGTACCACTCATACGCACGTGTTTTTGATAAAGTCGATTCACCGTAAGCCTTATGTAACATTTTCAGCGCTTCGGCACACGAAGTTCCATTTGTAATGGAAAATTTAAACCAGATTCTTTGCTGGATATTTGTATCCATTGTAAAAATCGCAAAATACACTCGAGATGAACTGACAAAATGGCGCACTGTAAACAAACTGAATGACAAGTGACTCTCAAATTCCGCGTGAGTATATAGGACAGTTGTGCCAAATTAGCGACGAAAAGAATTTCAACAATCCCATTAAGCGGGCATTTTAAATGATCGATTTCCGGTACTTTCTTGACAGAATGTATACGTATACAATTCTGACACTAGAAATACCATGTAGTACAACATCAAGACTTTGGTTTTTGCGAACTATGCTGTAAATATAATGTAGAATCTCGTATGTATGGGCTGTATTCTCATTTTCGGCTCTCACTGTAGATGCATGTATTTTCAATGGCGCCGGATACATGCATAAATCCTTTTGTATCCCGTAGAAGACATCTGTCTGTCATAGGCCACACTCATTTTACTATGTAGTCAACTATACTCCGCAAAACGCCACTCTAGAACTGTGATTAATGCGAAGCTTATTGGTGAATCGAAGCCCTGTGTGTACCGTTGCGTTGGTAGCATATTCATGTACCCGTGACTGCGTGGTAGCTGCGCTTCGAATTCCCTCTCGCTCGTGCTCGTACTCTCGCGCTCTTCCCTACTCCCGCAACTTCCGTTCCGTTCCGTTCTTTGTCTGTCGCTCTCTGTGTCTGTCCATCCTACTTTCTCCCTCTCTTACTATTTTCTGCATACGTCAGTGCATCGGTGTGCGCGTATGTACGTGTACGTCGCATCGTTTTGGACGCTGCACGGACATTTGCTGACTGGCGTTTGGTCGAGATTACCCGGTCCAAACCCTCGGTTTTCCTCTCTGAATTACAGCAAGTCCAATTTACAAGCATCGGTACGAAACGAATGCAAAAATGAATTGGACGTCATGAGCGACTGGCCAACTAGGGATGGACGAGAAAAGAGGACACAATCACACCCAGACCAAGAGAAAACCGCGTACGTTATTTCTCTTCATGTGTAGACATGTATGTGTGTGCATTAAAAAATATATATAGAGAACTGCGCAAATATTATCGTCTGTGCTCCAATCGCATAATAACTGAAATAATTTTACGACTGGTGAAAACCTACCGACAATTGAAAGAACATGGTAAAATCCAGAGAGCACCGATGTCCAGGACAGTGTTCCTGATTTCTCTACATCTTTCATTTCTCGAGAAATGAGAAATAAGACTATATTATTGGAAATGGGGTGTTGATTAAACAAAGTCAGAGTTAATGTTCGAAAAGCAAGACTTTATTTAACGGCTCGGAACGAAACGTCTTTCCTTGAAGAGGATCTGCAGCAGACTAACTAAAACTGACCTGAACAGTACTCGACACTCGAAAAGGAAAACAGGGTCCTATATAGTATATCTATGGGCCTCTGTCTTATTTATTGGCCTTGGTGCGTCAAGGGTTTTTCCAGGCAAGACCCTCTAACAACACATCTGGCTTGCAGCCCTTATACTGCCTTCGGTTATTTTTAAGGTATTGTAAAAGTAGAGGCGATTTTGAAACTGTCGGTAAATCCAACATATATTTCTCGAGAATTAGCGAGAATTTTTAATGAAATAACAAAATATTGGAAAACTTATGATATTTGGAATATCGTTGATAATATTTATCGAAAGCGCAGAAAACATTAACTCAATGTTTATTCCTGTCCAATATGTACACATTGGGATGTATAGTATAAGCTATACTCTTGGAGAAAACTTTTTATCGAGTTACAATGCACGCAACTATCCAGTATTGTTCCTTTAGGTGAGAATAAAATTTGTGCAAGGTTCGAGATCGATCGGATAAAAGGATGACGTGGCGCACCTGAATTGAAAATTTTGAAAATTGTGAAATTCACCTCAACTATGGAACATGACACATCGTTGGATTTGTCTTTTTTCTTAATAGCAATATAGAATAATTATATGACCTCCTTTAAATAAAAAATAACGATGACCTTGAAATTTGGAAATATGATTTACAAAAAATGTTTATTTTGCCATTATATTCACCTTATTGAACAGTGCAAATTTCTCCTCGGACATTGTTTCGCATAATCACAAGTAACAGAGATATTTAAATACCTACATTAAAATGTAACATATTTTGACTGATGGTAGGACATACAGTAAGGAGCATAACTGATTCCACACACTTTAAACCAGAACAACTTTTTTATGAATGGACCAAACGACTTCAATTTCTCTGTAAGGCTAGAAGAATTAGTTTACTAAATAATGTGTAAAAAGTATGTTGAGAAAATGCATTTGGACGGTATTGTGAAAAACAATAGTAAAAATTGATTTGTACAACTTTTTTAGCTGGGCCAATCACGACAATTCAAAAGATGTGTCTGGTCAACTGCAATTATATACGCTCTGAAAATTTTATTGAAATTAGTTAATTGGTTTGCGAATTATAAACGATCAAAAGTGTCGAAAATTGCAATTTTTCAAGATTTTCGGCCTTTTTACCACTTTTGATCGTTTATAATTCGTAAACCAATTAACCAATTTCAATGAAATTTCAGAGCGTATATAATTTATATCAGTTGACCAGACACATCTTTCGAATTTTCGTAATTGGCCCAGCTAAAAAAGTTGTATAAATCAATTTTTACTATTTTTTTCACAATACCGTCCAAATGCATTTTTCCAACATATTTTTTACACATCATTTACGAAACTAATTCTTCTAGCCTTACAGAGAAATTGAAGTCGTTTGGTCCATTCACATAAAAGTTATTTTGATTTAAAATGTGTGGAATCAGTTACACTCCTAACTGTATGTATTTGTTCATTCCCGAAAATATGTTATAAAATAAATGAGATTCATAAGAATTTTCCTAGATTTAAATTTCTCGAGAAATAAATTGTTATTTTATTCCTGTCGCCCACGATTAATGGAGAACATTTTTATTTTGACGAAGCTAATGTACAATATTTCAAAAAGAAACAGTGGACCTCCTGCTTATACTTTCCACGGGAATTTTGAGTTTTTGGAGGTTACCAATGTGTGGTTTCCTAAACATAAACTCCTAGTTTTATTCTTTACCGCGTTGCATAATTGTACTCCCATTAGTTTCTGAAGACATTTGTGAAACCATCATCGAATATCTTGAAGATCAGAATGTTTTCATATCATATTTCATATCATGTCACGGCGCACAACAAACGATATTATAAATACCTTGCAATGCTACTCGAGCTTAAAACTTATCTGCAGACACTTTATGACTAATGAGAACAACTCATACGAGCGTAGGACTTAACTACTTATGTACATACAGTAACTCCCATTAATATTCGGACGCTCTACAAAAAATCATCACTTTTCTAATATTCGACTATGCGATTTGAACTGTTTTGAGAAGTTAGAGCAATTAGTTTACTACATGATAAATATGTTTCTTCTGTCGATCGTACTTGTTGTTAATAAATGTTAAATGCTTTCGGCGCAACGGTTCGATCGTTTATTACTATTAGGACCTTGAATAAGTTCTCGCTGTTTTTTAAACAAAATATAAGATTTATTTAAATTATAAGGAACAAAAACATTTCATTCAAAGTATAATATATATAGTATAGTATATTCGAGTAATTCCTCCAACTTTTCGTCTTCAAATTTTTTCGGTGCGCCAGAACGTTCTTTATCCTCAATTCAAATTTATTATTTCTGAAGCGTCGAAACCAATCTCTGCATGTCGTATCCGACAAAGCATTGTCACCATAAGTCTCAACAAGAATTCTATGTGCTTCAGCTGCAGATTTCTTTTGAATAAAGTAGTGCAATAAAATTCCCCGCAAATACACTTTATTCGGCAGAAAAGTAGACATTTTCAGAACTAAGGAAAAATTACTTTGCTTACACTAAAGTGAACTACCATACACTGAAATTTGAGGTTAGATACACTACTGCCTTGCATGTGTGTTACCATTCGAAATTCCACGAACGGGGTACTGCTACTGCCATCTTTGAAGAAACAGCGAGAACTTATTCAAGGTCCTAATAATTATGAAGCAATTTTGCTAATTATCAAACAAAATCAACGTCTCGATCCTAGTTTGGATGCTTTTCAAGATTTATTTGAATCGCGTCTGTAAAGTAATATGTTATAATAATTTGTGTTGGTCAAAGTTCCATAAAAAAATAATGAAAAATAAAGAAGTTGTGACATTCGGATTAGTGTGGTCTCACCGATATACCCGAGCCGTATGAGTCATACTTCTCGCTAACCGAGGCCTCTCGAGTTTCACGGCCCCTCAAGGGGGTACACCCCGCAGCAAATACTGTATTCTGTACGACTCTTTCGCACAAATTCCTCACTCCCAAAACATGGTACTTGCATTTGTGTAATCCACTCGCACACGCATACAAACTCAAGCTTGCATACACATGTCACACTCATACATTAATAAGAGACAAAATTTTATTATTATTATACCCATTGTCAGTATACATTGCATTGCCCCTCGCAACGTGTTACATCGTACACATATAACGTATTCCATGAACGTTGAATTTATATTACACGAATACATTTTATTTGTTGTACCCATTAAACGAGGTTAACGCGTGACGGCTTGCAGTAATTAAAATAAATTTCCCTAATTTGATTTGATGCTGTACAATTATTTAACGATGACTGTCATTACTTCAGTGCAATGTTATGCAATTTCACTTATTTTTGTAATGATTCACCTGCTACGCTGATACACGCAAAAGAGTTAGCCTACGGTATGTATTTTAATACTTTAAACTTGTAGATATGAAACCCTACAAACTAGGTATACATATGTATACAGTGCCCGAAATTTCCATAAATCCACCATATTTTTTGGTAATATCTTATAATTATTCTGTACTTCATGATCAATTTCAGTATGATCTCATTTTAGGCATATTAAAAACACATATATATCTATTAAAATAATATAAATAATATTTATTTAAAGAAATAAACGTAAATATATAATTTTATATAAAATAAACTGCGAAATTTCTATAAAGCCACATATTTTTTAAATAAGTAGGTTCAAAATGAACAATAAATTCTTTTTTATTTCTTCAATAAATGGTATTCAAATTGTGTCTAATAATTCTATATATTTTTCAGAATTCATTTTAGAAGTGATGCGACAGATTGGTGTCTTGGCGTCAACTCCAAATGCAGCCCAGATCATTAATGTACCACCACCAAAAGTGGCGACGCATTGTTATGTATTGTTATTATTATTATTACCACGCTTATATTAGCTTGCCGAGTTGTCGTTGTCGATGTTGTCGTTGTCGTTGTTGTATGCGTCAAATCTTGAAATCGAATTTTAAACCACTTCCCAATGAGCTAGAGACTTGAAATTTTAAACATAGCTCAGAACTGGGTGACAATGCAATATTAAAAAAACAAATTTTTAAAAAGCCTATGCGTTTAGAAGATATAAACTATTAAATTTAACCGTTACACAACATTCCCTACTTTTACCGGGATAGATTTTCCATATGATTAGTGCCCGCAGGCCGCGTGTTGGCCAGGCTTGTAAGGGAATAAAGCTATGACAAAAATGTTTCAATATAAGTTGCTTGGGGGGACTATTATATACAGGGTGAGTCCGAAGAAACAGAACACCTAAATATCTCCGTTACTTTTCGTTGTACAAAAATACTTCTTAGGACAAAGTTACACTGTTTGAAGGGCCACATGTAACGGTGTAAGGGAAAAAATTTTCAAGGTCATTTTTTTACAAGATTTCAAGGTCATCGATATCTTTTTAAATGGAATGAGGGATTTCTTAATACATCAATCGATGCAGCTGGACATTCGTTATAAAAAAGTACTAACCTGTGAACTTTGAGCGCGGATATCTCCGAAACTGTGCGAGATAGCGAAAAACTGAATAGAATCAATCTTATGGCACATTTTGTCAACTTTAATTTTGTATGGAATGGTCTTATCGCTAGGACGCATAGTTTCCGAGATATAAGCGGAAAACCGAAAAAGGGGACCTTCTACGTGCCCCCCTGCACCCTGCTCACCTCCCTGCTCAGTATGTACTATGTACCCAAAAGATTAGTGGTCAATGATTCATGTTTTTATGTGAAGTAGAAATCCTGTTCCCAGAGGGCGCGTATCAAAAGGGAAGACAAAGGGATTAGGTGGTTGCCGTGGCTCTGTGTTTCGTAGAAGGGCACGTTGTTTTGCTGTGGCCATAATGACTGTTACCGTGTTTCGAGAATCGGCACGTAGCTTTGCGTGTCAACGGTCGTACGTTCTCCGAGTACTGCGAATTTAATGGCTAGGCTTGCTTGTTGACGCAGCATCAAGGACCATTTCCGTACTTGCGCGATCGTAAGAATGCGTGCGTGAGCAAATGCCATAAAAATAAAAATGCGACGACCGAAGTACTGCATTTATGGGTCAACCTTTATCAAAGAACTAACGTACGTGTTCGTTGAAGAAAGCATTTTCAAGGTACATAACCACTTTCAATTCATTCGAGCTGCACTCTGTAAATAACAACAACGCTAACAATAAGAGTAATGTTAATACAGTGTTCCCGCGATTGATGTGACTTTCGGGTATGCGGATGATGTGACTATTTTATCCCCACTGCGCTACAAAGAAATTAAGGTATTATGGTGTTTAAATTGGGGTTCTATGATACTTGATGTATCATTCTCAGGAATGGGATAGTTTGTTTGTTACTTGTTTACCCAGAATCGTCATTTACACTTGCAAGAGTTATCCAAGAAATCTATGTTCGGCACACTGTAATACTGACAACTGTGTACGAAGTTCGTGCCCGAAATAGATTAAACATTCAAATTACAGTAACTTTCCTATGAATCAGGAAGTTAATAATTAATTTAATTCTCATAAAATCGTTTTTCTCGAATATCTTCTAAAGTGCTTACCGCGTCACACAATATGTTAAATATCACCTGTAGATCTGGACAGGCTGCGTATTTTGTGTACTTTTTTCGCAAAACAAACGGTTTTCGAGAGAATTGAGAAAACTTCGGACAAAAATTTAGAAATTTTTACTGAAATTTAAAAATTGGAGCGTGGCTTCATTATCTTTAATTAATAAACATTAGCGAAAAATGTGTTTTTTCTTTAACTTGCGGAACTTTTTTCACACACACATACGGTAAAGTGAATAAAGTATAAATTGTAAACAAATATAATGCACCTTGATAACGTAAATATGGACGGGCGATTCCTTCAGAAACATTGTTGATGCCTTTAAACGGGCCTTTAAGACGGTGTGACGAGGATCGTGGCACAAAAACTTTAATAATATGTACATATGTATTCTAATAATTTTCTATTTGTTATAATAATTGTGTACAAAATGAGCCGTGTGTATAGAACGTATATATCTGTATATGTGTATCTGTATATATCTGTATATGTATATGTGTATAGAACGTATATATCTCTGTGTCATTTTTACTATATTCTAATAATAAGAGGATATTTCTTGCGCCTGGTGGTTTGGCGGTTCCCATTATGACGTATTTTTATAGTCCCGCCACCCTATGACACAACGCGTAATGTTCTGAACAGGCTGTTCAGAAAGCGAAAAGGGCAAGGATGATAAAGTCAAAGTGGCCATCATATAATATGAGAATGTTCACACGGGCGAGTGCACAGCATAATTCATTCTATTATTTGCAAGCTTATACTCTCCCTAAGCCAGGAGAGATACGAGATACTATCTGTACAGAGCCTCACTTCAATCATTCAAATTCGACAAGTTTTGTTAGTTAAGGGGGAACTATACCCTCGGATTGTAACTGGAAAGGAACTATTTATCAATGTTATCAACGTCTGTGCAAAAAAAAATTTTGGTAACATTGATAAACAATTGATAAACACGCAACTGCCTTACGAACACGAGATGGAGTTGCTTACTATTTCCATATTCTATTCAGCTCGTCGCGAATGCCGTTATACAGGGCAGGTCGCTCTCTTATTAGTGCCACCGATTAGAATATCTACCTCGTCTGTGTCAGTTTTGCTATGATCCCAGTGCAGCAGCGAAATGTTGCACAATCTCGCAGCACTGATCGACAGTCCTCCTCATTAGGCGCCACCTCGTCTAAATGAACTGATCTAAAATTGGCTCTAGACTAGCTCTGCATCAGAGAGGACCTCTGTCTTCATGGGGAAATCTATGCTAATGTGAATGAAATCACGGGAATCGATTTTTTGTCCTTATACGAGCATATTTTGAGCTGCACAAAGATTCATTTCATAGAGGAAGGTTCATCACAGGGTGGTCATCTCATCATATCAGTCAAAAAAGTCTCTTTGAGACAGGAGAATACATTGAAATCTGCGGTTATTTTTCTAGACTTTTTCTCTACTCTGGGCACTCATATTATTAGATATAAACATAATCTTGTTACATCATGAGATGGCCACCCTGTAGTTAACCTTCCTCTACAGAATGAGTCCTCACCCAGCCCAAAATATGCTCAAATAAAGACAAAAAATCGATTCCCGCAAACCCATGTTTCCACCAAAATTCTAGTAAGATTCTAGTTCCTTTCTAGTTACTTCAGTAGGGTATAGTTCCCCCTTAAATAGCAATTTGCACATTAAGAAAATAACAATGGAACAATGAATCTGCAACTTAATCTGTTGCTGTTAAATAATAAATATTGACTTTACAATGACGTAGTCCGTCAATCTTCATTGAAGATATAAATAACAAAGTTTACACAACGTAACCTTTTACCAGGGCTTCGGAGTCGGTAGAAAAAAATCTTAACTCAAACTTAGCACTCTGGCAGATAAAGCCTAGGGTTTTATATGCAGACTTATTGTTAGATAATTTTGGAATAAAATAATGTTTAAGTCTTACGCATAAATTATTCTAAATAATTGAAGAAGTACAGTATGTACTTCTTTTATGGTACATAGTAAACTTTTATAATATTGGACTATACAATTTGAACTGATTTGAGACGTTAGCAAAAAAATATTACAATAAATTGCAAAAAAAGCATTTTACAAACTTTTTGTGTGGGACTGTATTGAAAATTTTTAAAATACGTTTTGTAGACCTGTGTCAATTATATGCAAATATGTAAGAATTCTTAGATTTAGTGCAGTTAGCGACTGAAAATCGTGAAAAATTGCAATTTTTCCCATCTTTAAACGTTTAGTTCATTGCAACATCGGTCGATTTTGGCGAAATTTTAGAACATGTTTAACTAATACAGATCTATGAAACGTGTTTTCAAAATTTTCCATATAAGCCCACATACAAAAGTTGCAAAATACAACTTTTACTATTTTCTCTGCATTTCCAACAAGTTGCAATTTTTTTCAAAAATTGTTGTAACCAATTGTTCTAACTTCTCAAAAACGTTCAAATCGTCTTATCCAACATTAAACCAGTTATCGTCGTTTTAATAGTGTCCGAATATTAGTCACTGTACATAAATGGTAGCTATAAATATCTTCATGATATTTGCTATTTTGATATAATTTCCAATACATTATTATTAATTTCCATGTTATAAAATTAATGTAACTATAACCATTCTACTCCACGTTCTTTGCCTCACAACTTCTAAAGGAAAGAATTTTTACATCTTTTCTAATATTTCATACACGACTACACAACTACAAGCGTATAGTCTCTCGAAACTAGACCCTTGGAAACATTTTTGCTTATTCTACTTGATTCTTCTATGCTGCGAAGTTTCTTTCCCCTCGTGCGAATATTCTAACTTGTATTTAACTCACGCGCTGCCCGAGTTTAAAGCGAGATACAAGTTCCTGCAGTAGGGTTTCTGGAACTGACGCAGAAGTTATCTTGATAGATTGCACAATAACTTTATAATGACTATAATAGAGATTATTGGTCGATTTCCTCAGACTTAGTCTACACGTTAATACGGTTAGAGACAGAATTACAATCCTCACAAATCAGTGTACAAAATCATATTTCGTTAAATTACCAAATTAGTAACACTTTATAGATTTTCAACTGTAATTTAAATGGTCTCTTGTTAAAAGGGAATGTACGTTGAAACACATAATGTACATATTGGCTAGAAAAAATGACTTTTTCTCCACAGCAAAATATAAATACGACGTTTTTCAGAAAAATCTAGGATTTGAAATATTGTCTAAACTTAATAATAGTTAAAATGATCTTGTGATATTGAAAGGACATTTTCAGCATATAAATTAATTTTATCTGATAAAAGGCATCAACTGACTGTTGAAAATATAGAAAAAATTATCATTACATATTGTAATGCCAATTACACGCAGTATTAATAATCTAAGGATTCTTTCATCTTTCAATGCCTGTAGTTTTTCCCTCATCAACTGACCGTGATGAAATTTTCAAAATATGTATAATTGACACGGATCTAGAAAACGTCTTTAATAAAAAAAGTTGTGAAATTGAATTTTTGCAATGTTAGACCAATTGCAAATTTTTGCAATATTTGTTTGCTAACTTCTGAAAAAAAGTTCAAATCGTACAGTCCAATATTTAAAAAGTTATGGTCTTTTTAAGAGTGTACGAATGTTAATGGGAGTCATTGTAATTTAATAAAAAACGTCTCCGTATCCTTGTCAAAGCAGGATAATATTTCCATATTGAATTAAAACGATTTCGTCGGAATTGCATAGGAAATGGTAAAAGGTCACTTTGTGTAAACTTTGTTATTTATATCTTCAATGAAGATTGAAGGAATACGTCATTGTAAAATCAATATTTATTATTTTTCGAAGATCCATGTCAGTTCAGACTAAGTTGCAGATTCATTGTTCCATTATTATTTTCTTAATGTGCAAATTGGTATTATTGATATATGACGTCATTTATCTGTTCCTAGAACTATTGTATACATATACATTCGAGGAACCATTGTTTTAAACATTCCAGGGACCATCTCTGCCGGTCCTATTACATTAATCTCTGTGATATCTTAGGTTTACAAACAGAGATAGAGCGGCGGCCCTTTGAATCCGCGTGACGACAATGACTCACGTTTTTGGTATAAATGTACCGGCAAGCTCCGGACCATCTTCAGTCTAAACCTAACTTCTAAAGAGAGAGCATCTACATAAATATCGTTTAAAAAGATATCTGCCTGTTCTTTTTATTATAAAAAGTTACCTTGCTTCCCAAAAACCAACAGGTATTTAACTAACTTGTCCAATTTGAATTTGAAGAAGAAAATACTAAAAGTTATTGTTTACAACGATTTTATGTGGGCCTATAATGAAAATTTAAAAAATACATTTTGTAGATAATCTGTGCGAATTATCCATATTTTTAACATTTCATCAAAATTGGTCGTCATTGAAATGAGCTACAAACGTTTAAAGATAATGAAAATTGCAGTTCTTCACGGTTTTCAGCTTATAACTGTAATAAAACTAAGGATTCTTTCATCTTTCAGTGCCTATAGTTTTTCCCTCATCATCACTGTGATGAAATTTTCAAAATATGTATAATTGACAGAGATCTAGAAAATGTATTTTTTAGATTTTCAATACAGCCCGCATAAAAAAAGTTGTGAAATTGCATTTTTTGCAATGGTATTTGTTTGCTGACGTCCCAAAAAAGTTCAAATTGTATAGTCCAATATTATAAAGGTTAGGTTAATATTATAAGGTTAATATTATAAAGGTTAATTTTTAGAAAAGTTGGTTTTCATACCATCTTCACAATACCATCTTATCTAAAAAATTGGTTCCCTTCCATCAAAGATAAAATTACTCCAACAAAAAATTGTAATATTGTTTATCAAATACCATGTATTGGTTGTGATTTTAACATACATTGGACAAACAGGCAGGCAATTGAACACACGCATAACAGAACATAAACGTAACATTTTCCTTCCTCCAACAAAGCATACCGCTTTAACGAGACACTCAGTAGATTCTGACCACCGTTTTGATTTTCATAACGTGTAGATGCTTGACAAGGAATCTAACCTACAACGCAGATTATTATTGGAAACCATTCATATGATTAAACAACAAAGCGTAAATCTTAGGTACGAAACACCTAAGATTCATGATTACTACGCAGCATTACTGAATCAGCAATGTTTTATGATGATTTTTCCAATATAATTTAGATTCTACTTTCCCATCTTCACGAATATGCTTTTTCGTTATCACTTTTGGTATAATTGGTACAACCACAAATGAGTGTTGATATAATAAAATGTACTGGATATAAAGGAAACTATGTTACAATCAGGGGGTGTCGACTCCTTTGTTAAAAAGTGGGAACGAATTTAGTTTCTACTCGATCGTTACGCTTGGTGGCAGCACAGTAGCGCCCCTGTCGGCACCTGGCGGTGGGGATAGAAGCTGTATCCCCACTTTGACGGCGTCCAGCTATCCAGCTAAATATTCAACCATTTTCCACGTGCTCATCGACTGTCGACGTCGCTGGACGCAATATTTGCCATTTCCGACTATTTTTGCGAATTCTTTCTACAGGGTTTGGCAGAAATAACTCCCACATTTCGTTTTATTTGAGAAATAAAGTTTCTGGTAATACCTCGCACCACTATTTTCAATCCTCCTTTGAAATATGGGAGTTATTGCCGCAGTCTGTATTTAATTCTTAGAATTTATATGACTATTCTTATAATATCATAATTTTTAGAATAATTATACGTAGTATAATCTTTATACGTAGAAAATTAATTTTCTACGAAAACAGATTCATATAACCTTCAATAGCTAGCCAAGAATACGATTACACGTACATGCAAGGTTAACTATGTGTGAGTATACGTTTGTGTGATCACCACACATATGCGTTGTAGTTCGGCTTCCGATCTTTAGCTGAGAGGGCGCCCTAAACAGTGCTTCGAAAAAGTACCAGAGTCGACACCCCCTGGTTACAATGAATAACTTGATTTCAATGTTCTATGCGCTGTTCAAAATTGCCGCCAGAGGTGACTGAGTTTCACCATAGGTCGAATCGATCAACCAATCAATAGACTGTTTATCTAGATGTATGACACTTCACGCTCTTACGTCGGGTTAGCACACCGTTTCAGTTACATATTTGCCACCATATCCGATGGATGATATGCACGTGTATCATAGTTTATTCTAAAATGTTTTTTTTCAATTCTTTTGTCTCGGCAAGTAAGTTACATCAGTTGTGGTTAAGCCCTGTGATTTACATGGTTGTGTTATATAAATATTTGCAAAATTTAATTCTTCATATAAAAATTTCAGACGCAATAAATGTTCTTTGTGAAAATGATCCACATTAGGATCCAAACGTAAAGACACATTATTTAATAATTGCACATTTGCTGAATGTATACCTGATCGAACCTAGCGCCGAAATCATTAATTCTTATTAAACTATTACGATCGCTAAACAATTCACCTTTATTATAAAGGTTATCGGTTTTTTGAAAGTGTCCGAATATTAATTGGAGTCACTGTATGTATAATATAACACTAATAGAATGCTATAAAATATTTTGACAAGCATTTTGGTGTGAGATGCGAAAATTTTGAATTAAATAGACCTTTCGGGAAGAGGATTACAACAGTAGGTGAAGGAAAGTGAAATGAAACGCGTTGCGGATGAGATCATATATGCGTGCATTGCGAGTATAATGTACAATAAAGCGCATCTCGTGGCTCGTAAATCAATTAATCACTGTACCCGAGAACTATTTTTCTCTCTAGCGAAATTTCCTTAGGAGATTTATGAGCACTGCCACCCATACTAGTATTATCTACATATAAGGTTAACCGGAGACCGGAGCTAGCCGGGGTTAGTTGATTTAAATCACTCTATCCAAACGTCCACTTCGCTTCATCTGCATTTAAACTATTACGTGCAAATTTATTCGTATACATTCGCATACGAGCACAATTTTCATAGTTTCTACTAATTCGCATGCTAACATGCATATTATTCGAAATCACAGTTGTTCCTAAAAATGTTCACAACTCGTTTCATGCATGGAATTGAAATAACTTTCATTTCCAATTCGGTAGTTCGATATTGTATTGCGAGCGTTTAAAGTTTCAAGAGATATTAAGCGAAAGACGAATGAAAAATACTACATTAATATCTTGCACATTTACAGATCTGAATATTCAATAATGTTATTATGTCTGACATCTCAAAATCGCCATGTTCTTTTAATTATACTAATTTTAACACTTTACTTACCGGAAGCCTACTAATAGGATTTTTAATAGTTGTGCTGTACCAAAAGAAAGCATTAAAATTTTCTTTCATATTGCAATCTTAAATGAAACTATAAGATGACATTATTGAGGGTGACTTGTTAGTTCACATTGAAAATTGCTGTTGCTATTGATGGTTCCATTAAAAAATGTTTAGTCACGTACACTGAGAAACAAATCCTGTCGAAACAAAAAAAATATATGTTGATTCAATAAGATGTACTATTGAATAGTGCCAATATCTTTTCTCAAATTTTTTTAACAACATATCTGATTGAAGGAAAAAAAGAAATGGTAATTGTGCATAAAAGGTCCCACCTCACCGATTTTGATAAAATTTAAATATGTTCTCAAACTCATCATTCTGAACAACTTTTTCCTATACATGTTAGCGTCGCTCGGCCTTGCTTTTTGAGATATTTGCGAAAAACTATCGCCAATAATCTATTGAATTTTCTGTATTCCTGCACGCTCTACGGCAACGTAAGCCTGTCCCGGCCCACCATTTGTTTACATTTTTCTTGTAAACACGCTGCGGACATGAGAGAAAAAACAGGGTCTCACTCTGACCATACATATATAGGGTGAACTTTCAGTTTTGAAAGACTACTCCTACATTTTCGCATGTGTGGTCTCTCCGCCCCCACCACCTAACCCTAACTAATTCTGATCGCATAATCTTTTCATTCTATATAACCATCATACAGAATTTGAACTAGTAATGGAAAAATCATGCGATCAGAATTAGTGTTTACAAGCAAAATGTAAACAAATTGTGGGCCGGGACAGTCTTACGTTGCCGTAGAGCGTGCAGGAATACCGAAAATTCAATAGATTATTGGCGATAGTTTCTCGCAAATATCACAAAAACCGAGGCTTAGCGACGCTAACATGTATAGGAAAAAGTTGTTCAGAATAATGAGTTTGACAACATATTTAAATTTTATCAAAATCGGTGAGGTGGGACCTTTTATGCACAATTACCCTTTACAATTACTTTTATGGTAGACATTTGTTTTAGTTCATTGTAGTATCGGCTACGCTCTTTGATTCCCTAACCCTATGCATTGTGCAATCAAATGGAAGGTGATATAGTTACATGCATAGGTAGCATTCAGCTCGGTATGGTTATAACGCCAGGGTAGAGAGTTTTGGGTTCTGCGGTCAATAAAGGATATCATGACAGTAAACAATTGACACCTAATCTGGTGCTGCGCAAAGCACTCCCTATGCATACTTACATAAAGCGTGTGTAACCAGAAGGTACAGCCACAACAGAAGCTGTACCTAAGAAGCATACACAGATCGTTACATAAATTCATTTCGTAATTCTGCTGCACGTATCTGTGGATATCGTCAATGTAAACTGTAATAGAACAATAAGGCAATGTTCCAGTAATATGATCCATTGTAATAATATTCCTTAACACGATGGCGCGTCAGAGAATTATACAATAAATAGAAATAAGACAGTTTATTAACACTCTGCTAGACAATGTGGTACTTTATCAATTCTAAATACGAAATTATTCGACCAAGAAGTTTTCAAATATTGTTTGAATTATCGATCGTATGGTTATTAAATGAATAATATGTTAATGTTCTCGGCGCAACGGTTCGATCAATTATAAACGAAAAAGCAAATTTTAACTTAAACTTTCAACGTTTCGATCCAAGTGTGGATCCTTTTCAAGAAAGTAGAAAAACTACGTCTGAAAAAGATTTTCTAATGCAATAACTAGACTGCGGATGTTTATGCACGATAAATATGCAAATATGCTCGAAACATATGCAAATTTTTCCGATATTAATTCTGTATTACATTAAGTGTTAGGTACAATATTGAGTATTAACAGACATTTCACAGTTATACTGGAGTATTTCGATGTATTTCCGGCAATAAATCGTGAAAATTTGCAATTTTTACCATCTTTAAACGTTTGTTGCTCATTGCAACGTCGAGAAGTTTGACGAAATTTTCAGAACGTATTTAATTGATACAGATCTACAACGTATTTTTTAAATTTTCAATATAGGCCCACATAAAAAAGTTAAAAAATCAACTTTTAGTATTTTTTCAACAATTCCGATCAATTGCAGTAGGATATATACACTGGTTCTAATTCACTTCCCAAATCAGGCGGTTCTGAGGAACTTTCCAATTCACGGGAGTGCGGTACCGCCGAGCGGTATTGCACAAGCATATTTTACGTTATATTGTTCATGAAATTATTACGTCATATTTTTTAATGGAATTATTACGTCATATTTTTTATGAAATTATTGCGTCATATTTTTCGGGGGGGGGGGGCAATACAATGGGCATTACAATACACTCATGAAACCAATGACACCAATGGAACCCTACTTTTCCAAACTTTCGGCATTTTAATAATGATCGCACGCACTCTCACAAAATTCGCCTTACCACTTCGAGTATCAAGCTGAACTGTTCGAATTCTAATTACCAACAACTACATGTGTTCTTACAACTGAGTCACAGCAAGCAATACAAGGTCGTAACATCATAACTTGTTGAGGCTTCTTCAGTATTATATCGGCGTATCACTATTATCGACTCTATTCGATTATGATACGAGTGCTTATTAATAGATTAAATAAATTTAACAAGATAAATGATTCATATGAGCATGAGATATGCATATACACGGTAAATAACATGTTTTGCATATTTCTCTTTGAAAAACATATGCAACAATATATTGCATATATTTTTCAAGAGAAATATGCAAAACATATGCATTATGCAAAAAATGCAAAGTAAAAAACATATTTTTGGAATCCTCTAATCACAAAACATATTTCTGTTCAAGTCCCATTGCTTTATCAGATTTCTATATAACTATGCATTTGCATAAACATCCGCAGTCTATATATCACTAACTAATTGTAAGTAAGAGATGCAATAGTTTTACTTCGTTGAAAACTAGAAGATTAATGCAACGTTGTTAGATGTGTGTGTGTGAGACACGATGTAACTAAAGGATTTTTATGTCTCCGTCAGCGTAAGTTATCGTGCGAATCATCTAGCAACGTTGTTTTAATATATGAACCATAAAGCGTACCTTGTATCGAAACTCGGAAGTATAGTTGCTTTTAAAGCGGATGCCCGCGCCCCGCGTAAAAGTTCATGTTGAATGATAGGTGGGAGTGTCCGGAAGCCAGTGCCATAGTGAGTGCAGGCCGCCCAACATGAATTACGAATTCCTTTGTTCTTTTCTTGAGAAAGGTTCAGCTTCCCCAGAAAAGAACATTAAACTATACAAACGGAAAGTTTCTATCGATGAATATATTTTCTAAGGATCTCACTACCACGCCAGACAGAGAAAATTACGAACGTAATACGAACAAGTTGAAGTATAAATGAATTAATTTATTATATAAATTTCCTTTTCTCTTCCACGACATTTTTGGGGATAAAGACGTTTTTTAATCACTGCAGCTGTAAAAAAAAAATAGTACGGTAAGGGGTTAAGTCTTGATTGGTATTTCGTTTCATTCAAAACCAGGTCGATCGCATACTCATAATTTGGTTACATAGATGTTTATTTCACTTTTGTACTCTGCGGTGATTATACATATTACTGGAGATGTTTTCGAGCATCAACAGGAGTAACGTGAAACAAGTGTTCTAACCACGCTGTGCCGCTAATTACTTAATACTGGCGGAACATGTAGAACTACGCTTTACATATACGTCCGCTGCATTACTTGTTGGACGTGTTCTTTTTCATTTATACTACCAGCCATATAGGGGGTCACAGTAAACTTTTAATTTCGGACTATGATTACGAATCTTGGTATTTTTTTTTTTTTTAGTAAAACCTACTGCACGCACAGAATATTTCGTTTATATTCGCTACCTTAATATTACGGTCGCTTCTAGAGATACGAAAAAATACGCGAAAAAGAAATTTATTTTATGGAGAAGGAAAATGTGCTATTTCCATTTTTATAAACCCGCTGATAAAAGAAAACATAATGTACATATACTGTTGACCGAATTTATGTTTTAATTGTCTGCGATGAGACGTTTTCATTAATTCCACATTATCCAGCACTCTTTAATTATCGTTGTAAGCAAGCATAATTCGTATAAAGAATTACAGAAGGTGGAGACGCAATACTGTAAACTATTGGCTAGAACAGATACAGTAATTCTTCCATCGAAGTCCTGGCTCGCCTGTTCTATCGAAGTCCAGTGCCTACTCACTCCACTGTAGGCCAACGTTGCGCCGCGCCGTAGAGCGGCGATGATTGATCTCGGCTCGGGTATATCGGTGTGAACACCACACATTGACTCGAGTCAATCGAGTTCTCAAACTTCTTAATTTTAATGATCGGTTTATGGGACTTTTACTAGCTTATTCCTGGAGTTTCTCTGATTAAAATGATACCAAACACGATATAATTTCAACGTTATTTAGTGGTTTAATCGACGGTAAAAGTTTCGAAGGCAACGAAGACCAGCGACAACGCGGGCCTTTGAAATGTGCCGGCGACGTCGACTGTCCGCGTCTCTTTCCTTCCCATACGCTATTCTTCGTTGCGTTCGAAACTTTCATCGTCGATTAAACCACTAAATATTGGCCAAATTATATCGTGTTTGGTATCATTTTAATCAGAGAAATGCCACGAATATGTTGGTGAAAGTTCCATAATGATATCATAGAAAATAAAGAAGCTGAGGTCTTGGTGTTTCATTGTGATGACGCACGGGCCTTTAAACTGTGCCGGCGACGGCGACACGCTTCGGCAACGCGATCCTATTTCATTCTGTCCTTCTCTATGTTCGGCTCGTCGTTTGAAGTCTCGGCGCGGTAGACGCAGTCATAAAAATTTAGCCACCCTATTCTATCGAAGTCCGTTCAAAACACGGGTGTTGGGACTTCGATAGAAGATTTACTTCTATCTTTTTATTTTAACAAATAATGTTCAAATCAACTTCGAGGTCGTCTAATTCTGTGGTAAATTGCATGTAAATATGAAAGTGAAATCTTGAAATTAGTGGTAAGGTTATGCCAATAAAGTTCAACTGTATATGATGACAATGTCTCTAAAGTGATTTATCGAATCTTTCCGTCGGAGGATTGTTAATCTTCCAACATGCTTTATAATCATCTCTCTGCATAAAAATGTATATTGCATCTTGAACATTTTACCGCATGATCACCGCAAGCATTATTTGCAAGCAAAATGTGATATCATTAATTTCATATACACCATTAAGCCGTTAGTATAATATAACGTATTTCACAAATTTCACAACCTCGATTAACTAAAGCGAAATAACCCGAAAACTTCAAATGACTTCATGTATCGGATAATAAGCAGTTATTTCGGGAAAAGAATAGCTTTATACACAACTATTATAATTGAGCGAGTTATAGACAAGTTATAATAATATATAGTTATGCGCAACTATTATAATTGAGTGAGTTATAACAATTGAGGTCATGCTAGTTTTAACTTTTGATCTAAAAAGAGTATTTCAAATGTCGATATCAAATAGAACTTGTTTACACTATAAAGAATTTCACTACAAAACATGTTAATATATTTTATAATATAGTTCATAATAATAGCTTTTAAGTTTTCAATGTTGGCCTACATAAAAAAGTTGTAGACAACAGTTTTTATTATTTTCCTCGTAATTCCCAACAATTGCAATTTTGTCAAAATTCCTTTACTACGTCGTGTAGTAAATTAATTGTTCCAATTTCTCAAAACAAAAATCCAAGTCGTATGATCTGGTATTAAAAAAAGCTATCGTCCTTTTAAAAGTGTCCGAATATTCTCGTGGTTTACTGTACATATGTATACATATACATTATAGTCGAGTCAATGAATGCTCATAAGGGGGGCGTAGAGGGAAATGGAAGGAACACAATTTTTAACGTTGGGACTTTGTTTGGACTAGTTAGGAGGTAAACATACGAAAAGTCCCTACTCCTAGTTTTTCGTTGAAGGTCTGTGTACAAATTGATTCAAGAAATTCGTCTAAAGCTGTATTTTCATTTAATGAATGTGCAAATGATCACAATGGCAATCGGAGCGTCTAAAGCCACGCACGTTATAGCCGATTACCCTAAGGTGTTCCATGTAATTGATTCCTTTGAGAGGGATCTTCGTGAACGGATTAATCTTCAAACGATTGACATTCCGAGACGTTATTCCTGTAACATAGGAGTTAATGAGATTGTTATCGCAGATGTTCTTACGTATCTACCTTTGGCATAATTAATCGGTGCCAATTCAATATCAGTTCTATAGCTCTTTCATAAATAGCTTCCATTGCTAATTAGATGAATTCATATGAACACCGTTTCTGTGATTATTTTCTATTCGAACTAATAATGAACATCGAAAATTAAATGAATATGAAGTACCATATTTGAGTTAACCAATTTCTTATAACCATTCATTTTTTCTTACTACTTAGGTCTTAGGTGCACATATGTATAATACAAACTTGGTCAATAAATAGCCGAAATAAATGATTAAACAAATTTTATTTAGTTCTTAATTATCTTAATTCATTCAAAATCCAATATTTTATAGAATTTTAAGCAATTTTGGTAATTTCACAGATACATACATCGTTCTTTCGCTAAAACGATAATTTATTCGTTTCTGCTATTTCTTTCAAAAAATAATGAAACACTTAAACCTAGTTATCCATTCATAACAATTATAACTGCAACTGTATTCTAAACGAAGACACTTTATTTCGTCTTATATGTATACATATGTATAGCAATCTAATTACAGACAATGTTAAACAAATTTTACTTTTATTCGGATTTGTAATATTGAGCTGAATAGAAATTTTAACATTTTTTTTTTATTTCTTTGGAGTAGTCCACTAAATAATGTAGCGTAGTTTAGTATCACATTATGAACAAAAGGATTTATAACAAAGACGAAAGAAATGTGCCAGTTGGGCATATTACATATATGTTTATTATACATAGATAATTTTCTTGAAAAAAGGAATATTTTACTTTGACTTTTGACATTAAAATTACTTTTCTTGTAAGTTGTTCCAACACATACGTGACAAAATTATTTTTCTATTGTATTCTCCTATAACTTGTCTAACATTTTGTTGAAGGTGATGTTGTGCAATTTAAAATTTCTAATAAAACAATTCGGAAAACGTAATACATCTGGTTTAAAGATTTACAAGCTATGAAAGTGAATAATTGAAATATAACTCGAGTACACAGAACAAATGTATCTCAACCCTGAATATGAAAATGCAAATGGCTGCATTATCACCGCTATAATTACACACAATATACATATGCAAATTTAGCTAGCTTAACGAAGTTTACAGCTCCAGAAAATCATAAATTTACCTGGCTTTCTTGTAAATTTAGTTTCTTATCCGTTGAATATAGCGTATATGTGCGATATGATACACAGTTAATCATTCGTTATTTTAATAATTAGTTAACTATGTAAAGTGAAGAAATGGTGAAAACTATTTCTCCTTGCGCACTTAAATTTCCCCCATGATAACAAAGTGTAAATGACAATACTGAGCAGGAAACTGAAGAAATAAAGTTGGACACCGCAGAATATCTGCTCAACTGACATTTATTAAAAAACAAGAGGTTCGGTGCGCGCAGAGTTGTGCTAATTCAATTGCGGAATTGAATTACATTGTATTTCAATTATACAGGGTGTTTCGTCTAAAACAGAACACATAAATATCTCTTCAGGTTATCGTGATGCAAAAAATATTTGTTACGTAATATGCATGGTGTCAATGGACCAAATATCTGGCACGAATATTTTTCTCCGAAGGCCATTTCTTTCGGAGTTATCAAGGTCATCGATGTTTTTTGATACATAACTACATTTTTATTTTATTGCACCGTGTAACTGGTCGAAAAGTACATATTTTCATTTTAATTACTTAAAACTGGCTTCCCCCCGCAGCAATATGCTCCGTCCCCTTATTCCTATGTCCATGGTGGTATCCCTACTTCGCGCTATATTTCCTCCGCGATTGGCTGAAGCGCTTGACGAAGACAGCAAACGAGCGTATTGAGTGCGACTGCAATAGAGCGACGTGGTGACGCCGAGCTCCAATGACGACCGTTCCCGCCAGAACCTAAGCACAAGAGTGAGATCCGCAGCCTAGCATCAGGAGTGGGGTCTCGCAGATCCCCCTGCGCCCCACTGTCAAAATCTCTGCCATCTCTTGTTGGACGGACAGTACATGCATATATCTAGTTCCCCCACGGAATCAACAGGTGTTGGACCATATACATAGATGCTTTATTGATGCGGTTTCTGCAATATTTTGGCTGTTATACAGGTTTCGCGTAATCCTAGCTGTATATCCTGATAATCTAAGTCTCTAATGAATTCTTTTCCTTTCCTGATATCAAGATATTAGGACCTTGAATAAGTTCTTGCTGTTTCTTTTACAAAATAAAAGCTTTATTTAAATTATAAGGAACAAAAACATTTTATTCAAAGCATTGCCCATCACTAGCGACACTTTCTCCCATCTTTCTGGCAGTATATGAATTGCGGGTCGGAAAAACGACATGTCTTTTGAGGCTATCCAAGAATCGATCCATTTTTTAGCTTCTTCGTAAGAATGAAAGCGCTGGTCAGCAAGGCCATGTGCCATCGAACGGAATAGGTGAAAATCAGAAGGGGCTATGTCAGGTGAATACGGCGGGTGGGGTAGAACTTTCCATTGAGGCGTTTCCAGGTAGGTTTTCACTGGTTTTGCAACATGAGGCCAAGCGTTGTCATGTAGCAAAATCACTTTGTCGTGTCTCTGCTCGTATAGCGGCCGTTTTTCTTTTAAGGCTCGACTTAAACGCATCAATTGAAGTCGATAGCGCTCCCCCGTGATAGTCTCATTCGGTTTGAGCAGCTCATAATAAATTACACCCTGCTGATCCCACCAAATACAGAGAAGAAGCTTTGAACCATGGATATTTGGTTTTGCAGACGATGTTGATGCATGGCCGGGATTACCCCACGATTTTCTACGCTTTGGATTAACGTAGTGTATCCACTTTTCATCGCCAGTCACGATGCGGTGCAAAAAACCTTTTCTTTCCTGCCGTTAAAACAGTAGTTCACACGTGAGAAAACGCCGTTCGACGTCTCTCGGCTTCAATTCATATGGTACCCAATGTCCTTGCTTCTGGATCATTCCTAATACTTTTAAACGTTTCAATACCGCTCGGCGGTACCGCACTCCCGTGAATTGGAAAGTTCCTCAGAACCGCCTGATTTGGGAAGTGAATTAGAACCCGTGTATATATCCTACTGACTCATCTACTTGTAATGTTTTTCCAAGTTCTGCTAGCGTCTGACATCGGTCTTGATCGAGTAATTCCTCCAACTTTTCGTCTTCAAATTTTTACGGTGCGCCAGAACGTTCTTTATCCTCAAGTTCAAAATCATTATTTTTGAAGCGTCGAAACCAGTCTCTGCATGTCGTATCCGACAAAGCATTGTCACCATAAGTCTCAACAAGAATTCTATGTGCTTCAGCTGCAGATTTCTTTTGAATAAAGTAGTGCAATAAAATTCCCCGCAAATACACTTTATTTGGCACAAAAGTAGACATTTTCAGAACTAAGAAAAAATTACTTTGTTTACACTAAATTGAACTACCATACACTGAAATTTAAGGTTAGATACACTACTGCCTTGCATGTGTGTTACCATTCGAAATTCCACGAACGGGGTACTGCTACTGCCATCTTTGAAGAAACAGCGAGAACTTATTCAAGGTCAAGGTTATTCAGGTTCATACATTACATTTATATTCAAAATTTCCAGATACTTAATTTAAATACATACGATGTACATCTACATGTGTACAAAAGTGTTATACATATTTACATAAATTATGATCATAAGTACGTAAATTATATATTTTTGTGCTCTAAATATTTTGAAGTAATCAATTCTACTGTTACACACAACACACTGAAAGTCAGCTTTTGAAAATCGTGATAGAATTTCATTTATTTGAATACATGATTATGTATCAATAATTCAGGGTAGCTGTTTTTAATAATATACAATCGAATGTATTACTTGCATAGAAGTGAAAGTTCGTTGCTTCTTTTAATCACGTAGTGATATAAATTTGTAACTCTTGAAGAAGCGGTTCGTTCAGTGGGGGAACGTAAAAAGTATTCTCGCGCCATGAAGAACACTTCCTTGCGTTTTTCTGCGTTGAAGGTAATGATACCATTAATAACTGTGAAGGCCCAGTATAATTGGTAACACGATATCTTTGTACTGCATGGAACTTTGAGATACTTTCTATAAAACGTAAACGAAGACTGATAATTATTTTGCAACGTTAATGTTCCCTGCGGAACTAAGTTTATTCTAGCGTTATAACTACTTTCAGATTTTCATTATAAACTCTACAAAGAGCAACCATTTAAGTGAGGAAAGATTGAACGAATGGGTCATTTAACATTCTTTATAGAAAGTGTTGAACGTTGCATTTTTATTGCACGTATTAGAAGAATGTGGAATTCAGCGGTATTCAACACATAACACTTAAATATGTACATTCTGTCAAAACAGTACCGAGAATTGGTCAATGAAGTACAAAATATGTATTGTTCATCCAAATTTATTGTACCATCTTCAAAGTAGGCCCCTTTCGAAATAATACACTTATGCCAACGAATAACCCAATTATCAAAACATTCTTTAAACGCATTTTTTGGAATCAACGTCAGTACTCGCCGCGAA
Organism: Lasioglossum oenotherae; assembly: GCA_028455765.1. NCBI lineage: Eukaryota > Metazoa > Arthropoda > Insecta > Hymenoptera > Halictidae > Lasioglossum > Lasioglossum oenotherae. Next base: position 1,705,329 of record CM052292.1, on the reverse strand, counting down.
TTCTCTTGAAGGATGATAATATCAAGACAAAAGGCTGCCCCCAAATGGGATACCTGTATGGGAACATTTACCTATTGTCCCAAATTATTGTGCCACTCCATCACTTAGGGAACTATCTCCATCAAGTTCCCCTAGGGACTCCAAGATTACATTCCGGCCAAAAAGGATTTATTTTACTACTATTTTAATAACGAAAAGTAATTCAAATTAATTTCCTTATTTCAATGAAAAGAGCAATTCTTTTTTCACCATAAAACAATGTCAATATTAATTATGTTAACCCTTTAGCACTCGAGTGGTAGGTAACTCGATGATGACTGATACCACGTGCTAACAAGTTCAATTAGGTAAACAATTCAAATATAACGTTATGTCCAACAAAATTTGATCAAGGAGTTGCCACTACAAATTGCAGCTGCGAATGATCTTTGTCAGCACTGGAAAGGATAAAAAATTATTTACGGTCTTCTTTGGGACAGAGCAAATTAAATTATTCGAGTATTTTATCCATGGAGAGTGACTTATTTAACAACTTAAACACGTGTGATATTATTAATCAATTTCCAAAGAAACAGCTAGGAAAATAAATATGTAAGTTACTTTTGTTTTTTGTTTACTATAAAGTTTGTTTTTGTTCATACGGGGTTTTTTTTATGTTTTTGTTTAGTGTAATGGTAATAAATTGACTTTTTCTAGTTCTGACACTTTTGTATAACTTTGCCGGTCACGAATATCTTAGGACGGCCCTGCGTTCAGGGTAACCTCAAAGTTGTACGTGTACCTCGCACGTGACTGTTTGGTATTGGTTGATTTCGGCGAGGAAAACACCTTATTCTTGGGCGACATCTACGTCGAATAGTTCATACTAACTTATACTACATTCATAAATACAAGCTACAGACATTTCGTTCATATTATAATAAAAATAACCAATTAATGAAGTTGTCCCGTTGAAGCACTTACCCCACTCCACCTTATTTTGTTTTTCATTTATTCTTGTCGTTTCATCGCACTTTGTATAGCGTTCTCGTCAGACATTGTCCTAAAAATTATTGCTACACTTGTATTTGGAAGCTTGCCTAATTCGCATTACGCGTTTCGGCATTCTAGTCGATTGCATGAATTTTTGTTACCTTCTACATCGAAATCAATGCTAATTCCAACGATTTATTTGCTTACGACTGCGTTGCCATTTGACAATAGGCTTAATGATGGCGCGAAAATTTAACATTTTCACTTGAAAGCTCAATCGAATTCGGTAGCACGCCTGTGCGCGACGCACGGCGTTAAAGAACAATAGTACGTAGACGACACTGGACACAATATGAAATCAAAGAGAGGAATTACCAGTACTGTCACTGATAAACGTTAATTAACGTCAACAACGGATCAGAACACATTTCGTATGAACTGTGTTTCGATGCATTTCCCGATTCAATAGGCTATTGACAAATTTATCAGTTGCACGGTTTATTAAAATTAGATACTTTCCCGATATCAGTAACATGCATTTAACCTGTCTTTAATTAGACGTTTGGTTGACGTTAAAATTTAGACTTGTAATTGACTGCGATATCTATCGTTGATTTAAATATTCGCAAAATCCAGGTTTCACGATTTTATGAATAATGTTGAATTGTGTTTAACATAATTTCAATTTAGAAAGATCAATAGTTTTGTTGAAGTTATAAGACAACTTTTAAATTAATTTGGATTCGTATTTACCTTGAATATTATATTATAGTTTATATTTGAAAATAATTTCAGGAATCACAACATTCCATACGTAAAGTCCAATTCTAACGTTAACTTTCTATACAAAAAATAAATATATTTTTCCTTGCGCATAACTATATCGATCATTATGTAATGATAGTCATGTAGGTGCTGAGTGTAGTTTCCGAGATATATATGCGCTCAAAGTTCCCTAATTGTGCTGAAGAGTTAGGTAGTCAAATAAGGCAAAAACGTGAGGCAAAAATTTCTTTTTCACAATTAGTAAACTTTGAGCACAAATATCTCGGAAACTATGCGAGATAGCGAAAAACTGAATTGAATCCATCTTGTGGCACATTTTGTCAGCTTTAATTTTGTATAGAATGGTGTTATCGCTAGGACGCATAGTTTCCGAGATATAAGCGGAAAATCGAAATAGGGGACCCCCTACGTGCTCCCCTGTACACCGCTCACCTCCTAGGAGTGGGGACTTTTAGTATGTTTACCTCCTAACAACACTAGTCCAAACTAGTTCCATTTTTGCATGTAACCTTGTAAATGATAATTTTTGGACAATCTTTTTTGCATATAATTTCATAAATCAATGATTCTAATCGATTATAAAAGATCAGGTCGTTTGGTACAATTATAAAAATGTTATTCTGTCGTAAAGGGCGTTCAGGCGTACATACGTGTAATGTAGTAAAACATCGTATGTGTTTAATGCAGAACGTAAACCGAATAACACCGCACCGGAATGAAACAAGGTTGTATATGCATGAAATTATAGTCGCACTGTGATTCAGGAGAAAGGTTCAGCCATATATGAATGTACGGGGTAAAGTAGAGCCAATAACGAGACAGTAAATCTGTAGTAATAAAATTGAGTACCTAACCATGGTGGTTAACCATACACACGCACAAACTCGATCGACTTTCCGATTTAGCAGCCAAGGGACAAAACTTACGATCAGTACGATCTCGTTTTTGTTTTGTTGTTAATATCATATCGTGCTTTGTTTTCAAAGTACACTGAGAAAAAAAGTAGTTACTTCAATAACACGCGTGTTATTGTAATTTTTTTACTTCGATGAATATCAATGTATTCTTTTCAGTAGTATGAAATTTAGAAGCAAATCGTGATGCATTTGAATTGTCTATCATGAAATGATTGAAAATATTATTTGATTCAATACCGTATATTATTATTCGTAATATTTCTTTTTTTGGTAATTGTGCATAAAAGGCCCCACCTCACCGATTTTGATAAAATTTAAATATGTTGTCAGCGTGAAGATTCTGAACAACTTTTTCCTATACATGTAACCGTCGCTCAGCCTTGGTTTTTGAGATATTTGCGAAAAACTATCGCCAATAATCGAACGATAGTTTTTCGCAAATATCTCAAAAACCAAGGCTGAGCGACGCTAACATGTATAGGAAAAAGTTGTTCAGAATGATGAGTTTGAGAACATATTTAAATTTTATCAAAATCGGTGAGGTGGGACCTTTTATGCACAATTACCATTTCTTTTTTTCCTTCAATCAGATATGTTGTTAAAAAAATTTGAGAAAAGATATTGGCACTATTCAATAGTACATCTTATTGAATCAACATATATTTTTTTTGTTTCGACAGGATTTGTTTCTCAGTGTACGTGACTAAACATTTTTTAATGGAACCATCAATAGCAACAGCAATTTTCAATGTGAACTAACAAGTCACCCTCAATAATGTCATCTTATAGTTTCATTTAAGATTGCAATATGAAAGAAAATTTTAATGCTTTCTTTTGGTACAGCACAACTATTAAAAATCCTATTAGTAGGCTTCCGGTAAGTAAAGTGTTAAAATTAGTATAATTAAAAGAACATGGCGATTTTGAGATGTCAGACATAATAACATTATTGAATATTCAGATCTGTAAATGTGCAAGATATTAATGTAGTATTTTTCATTCGTCTTTCGCTTAATATCTCTTGAAACTTTAAACGCTCGCAATACAATATCGAACTACCGAATTGGAAATGAAAGTTATTTCAATTCCATGCATGAAACGAGTTGTGAACATTTTTAGGAACAACTGTGATTTCGAATAATATGCATGTTAGCATGCGAATTAGTAGAAACTATGAAAATTGTGCTCGTATGCGAATGTATACGAATAAATTTGCACGTAATAGTTTAAATGCAGATGAAGCGAAGTGGACGTTTGGATAGAGTGATTTAAATCAACTAACCCCGGCTAGCTCCGGTCTCCGGTTAACCTTATATGTAGATAATACTAGTATGGGTGGCAGTGCTCATAAATCTCCTAAGGAAATTTCGCTAGAGAGAAAAATAGTTCTCGGGTACAGTGATTAATTGATTTACGAGCCACGAGATGCGCTTTATTGTACATTATACTCGCAATGCACGCATATATGATCTCATCCGCAACGCGTTTCATTTCACTTTCCTTCACCTACTGTTGTAATCCTCTTCCCGAAAGGTCTATTTAATTCAAAATTTTCGCATCTCACACCAAAATGCTTGTCAAAATATTTTATAGCATTCTATTAGTGTTATATTATACATACAGTGACTCCAATTAATATTCGGACACTTTCAAAAAACCGATAACCTTTATAATAAAGGTGAATTGTTTAGCGATCGTAATAGTTTAATAAGAATTAATGATTTCGGCGCTAGGTTCGATCAGGTATACATTCAGCAAATGTGCAATTATTAAATAATGTGTCTTTACGTTTGGATCCTAATGTGGATCATTTTCACAAAGAACATTTATTGCGTCTGAAATTTTTATATGAAGAATTAAATTTTGCAAATATTTATATAACACAACCATGTAAATCACAGGGCTTAACCACAACTGATGTAACTTACTTGCCGAGACAAAAGAATTGAAAAAAA
>CM052292.1:1680157-1690941 GCA_028455765.1 Lasioglossum oenotherae | reverse complement strand
AAAAGTTTCCACAACAATAGATTACTGTTTTGTTTTAGAAATTGTTTAATTTCTTTCATTTAAGATTTAGGTAAGAATTGATTGTTTGACTTAGGTGTATGTGTAATGTAATTCATAATTTTGTTACACATTGAAAGTATAATGGAGAAAGTTCCCGCAATTTCTGCTTTCTCCGCGATAATGTATCTGTTACATGTAACAAGTAACGGTTCTGCTATCCTCCGCCTCATTTGTAAATCTGATATAAGCGATAAGGCCTACAGTTCTAAAAGACAGTCGGCACGAGCTAAGATCGCACTGAACTGATTACGGCTAGACAAACGGGCAAACTATTGAAAGGAAATCGTGTCTGCTATCGATTTGTACATCGATGCTAACTCGGCTGGTACGAATGGGGAAAAGATCATCTCATCGATTCATAACGATGGTGAAGTCCGCACAAAGGGTGCAGAGGACGAACATTAAAAAGAGTTCTGGGAAATGATCAGAGGGTTTCATCCTAATCTCTTGGGCAGATAACGATCGCGCTCGGCCAAGGGATATGGCAAAAGGGTAAAGTGTGGCAAGGGGCAGTCGAAGAGGGTGCAATCGGGTGGGCCGGGGTGGGACGGGGTTAGCATGAATCGAGAGGCACGGGGGAGGGGGGGAAGGGTGTAACGCAGATTGGCTTGCATGGGAGAAACTCCCGAAGTCGGAAGCTTGTTATGTGCAGCACGCAAACATACGACTCGAAATTATCTTCGTAATTAACTGCACTTCTTAACAGAACGCATGGCGTGCCAACCGGGCCAGACGGCGCGAATACGTATTTGGCGGAATCTACGAAGACGATATGTAACCTGAAACTGGCACCAGCTGCTAGCCGGCTCTTTGGACGCTGCGCTGCGCTGTGCTGGTGTGTACATATTACACGTACTTATGTGTCCGACCTCCACCACGTACGCTTAGAATGTCCCATAACTTGCGATACCGGACGTCGTATCAAGGAAAAGTATTTCCCGTATTTGCGCAAACCTGTGTATGGCTACGGTACAGGTGCGCCGATACATAAAATTTCGAGTACACGAGGCTCGTCCCACGTCGCGGCTAGCTGTAACACAAGTCTCGACGGATGCTCGGTTCTTTTATTATATGAGCCGTTCACAGGCCAAATCGATGAACTCCACGTTTTCAAATATTTTAAATTTAAGTGTAAAAGCATTTGGTTCAGTCCTAACCTTTTTAATTCGTAATAAATTTCTCAAATAATACAGATTAACAACATTAAACGACAAAATTGTTTGGTCGCCGAATCAATATAAATGAAAATGTAAATATCCGTTTGTTTGTAATCGAACATCTCCGTAACGGCTGAACGTAGAAAGCTGGGGTTTGAGCCATTAGACGCATATATGACATATATGTATATAAATAGAAAGATTGACCTATTCGGAGTGATTTGTTCTGTAAGTTTCTCATTGCATTGGAATTCAGCTGAGTAGATTGATCTGCGTTTGAATTGAAATATTTGGTTAGTATTTTTAGATTATTAATTAAAACATATAAATGTCACATCTGTGACAGGTAAAAACGTACTTTTAAAAAATACTGAGCCACAGCAACGCGTGACGGCGGAAAGCTAGTAATAAATAATTTATTTCAGAAGCCATTCTGAATTAACTCCGTACTCTACTGTAAATGGTTGCAATAATGAAATCCGCGTTCTCAAGCAACAGTGCTGCCGCTTGGCGGAAACTAACGGAACTAACTGCCATCTTATGAAACATAATTATTCACAAAAACTTATGAACAAATCGATATGACGGGACCTCAAATACCGCTGACGAAGAAGACATAATTTATATGTATACAACTATGATTACTTCAAACTTGCCAACTGTCTATTTCACAGTGGGGTATTTCGTTGTAAACCGGGAATGAAATATTGTAGCGTTATTTATGGGCTCAGGGTTATAAATAAGTAGGTCGTTGTATTACGTTGTCTAATTTAAGTAGAAATGAGCGTCGAAAGTGGCGACTTTCATATGTACACCCCGGCTAAAAAGTATGTGGGGTGTACTATTTGATTATTATTAGACGATATACAGCGTGGGGCATTTAAATGGGTACACCTAAATATCTCGGTTATTATTAGTCGTACAAAAAATCTCCACAAAATAAAGCTGTACTGTTTCAAGGGGCGAATTTGATGATGGTAAAAATTTTTCCTCAAGGTTATTTTTTTTACAAGATTTCAAGGTCATCGATATTTTTTTTTAATGGAACGAGGTATTTTTTAATACATCAATGGATGCAGTTGGACATTCGTTATAAAAAAGTAGTAACGTATGTATGTCGAAAAGTTAGTAGTTCACGAGATATTTCGATTTAAATAACTCTAAAACACCATTGCTGTCGTTCTAAAACGTTACACAAGTAAACGCTAACGTCTTAGTACGACAACTTAGTACCCGAGTGTTTTTTTAGATCAAGACTTTACTGCACTAAACAAATGTGTACATAACGAAAATCTGTCGTGTACATCGATCATATTAGGTTGTTCCAAAAGTTAGTTTTCGATTCATGCACATAATGTAAATTCATGTTAAGAAGCACTAAAACATTAAGATAATGCTTATCGCATTGTTTGTATTTATTTAGCAACATTAAAGGAACACATTACGAACGAAACTTTTGGGACAATCTAATATAAATAACGCAGTATATTCATGTATGACGAACTGATTAATTAAATATTACCGTAGCATATCGTAATTTCATATACAACTATTACTTACGTGATACAGTCTCAATGCGTAAATTGAATAGAGCACTCACCTAAAAAGAAACTTAGCATTAATATTCATGTCAAATATTTTGTGTTTGTGATTTAGACAGAATCTTGGAAAAGAAATGAAAGATCTGTGGCGATAATTTTGTTCTGGTTATTGTAGCACCATCTTTATTTGTGGCACATCAAATTTGTACGGTGTTAATCTATATACCGTTAGAATTAGAGATAGAAGAAAATGTTAGAGGGAAAAATTGTACTGTTAATGGGGGTAAATATGGTGATATAAAAAAATGTTCCAATTCTAGTCGTTTTCAACGTCTTTTGAAGGTCATCGATGATTTTTAGATATCAGTATATGTATATTTTTAACTTCACAGTGTTGTAGCTGATGTCAACACGAGTTCAATGATATGATACACTATGACCTTCAAATGACCTTGATCTTCGAAAATTGGTGTTCCTTTGTGCGGTCCATCTCTTTAGGCTATTGTTTATTTAGTTTTTACTTACGTTTATTTACTTGTGTAACGTTTTAGTACGACAGTAATGGTATTTTAGAGTTATTTAAATTGAAATATCTTCTAAACTACTAACTTTTCGACATACATGGGTTAGTACTTTTTTATAACGAGTGAAGAAGTACATATTTTACGTTTAATATTAAATAAGGGTTTATTCTATATTTGAAACCAATATTTTATTCATAATATGAATTGTGTAATTCTTCCATATCATGGAAGAAATATTTTTTTATGATAAATATAGAAAATTTCTTGAAAATTAGAGAAAGAATTCTGTTTCTAATATTAAATAAAGATTCATTTTCTATTGAGAAAGAAATATTTTTCTCATAATATAAAATAAATATTACCTGTACATTAGGAAAAAATATTCTTTTCCCAATATTAAATAAACATTCATTTTACATATGGAAAAAAATATTTTTCTCGTAACATGCAATACATATTTCCTGTATATTTGAAAAATAATATTTGTTAGTTAATGTAAAATAAATATCGTACGTATATTTGAATACTAAAAATAGTTTGGATCTCTTTTTAATATTGTATAAATGTCTATACGATATTTTGTGCTACTGGGGATGTTGTGCGTGTCACTTATTCGATATAAATTTACATGATAAGAATATTATTTAATTATTTAGGTTTATTATATTCAGCAATTTACAGGGCAGTCGCAAACTATATATATTTATTATTCACAGGGCTGGGTAAAATATTATTTGAAATATAGTAAATAATCCTGTTTATTTAAAAATATGCATACAACTTTAAAAATAAAATATTTTATTTGTTGCAGTAATTTTTGGAAATGGTATTTTATTTTAACAATATTGAAAATAGTTGTATCTTGTCTTTATTTTTCATTTCAATTATAAATATTATTGCTGAAAATAATGGTTCGGATTCAATACATTTACGAGTATAAAGATATAAAAAATCAAATATATATTTTAGGTGCAATCCATAGAGTAATGTGTAAAGAAATGCAGTAAATGTATGTAATTATGCAGTAAATAATGATTTTTGTTATACTAAATGCATAAAATAAATTATTGTTCAGATAAATTCTCCGATGTTGTATAAAGCATATCGCATGAATGTAACTTGTGCGTTAAACTTATGATACGCTTATGAATCCGCGGTTGCCTGTCAAAAACAGTCGAACAAAAAGTCTCTACTTCCTAACATGTTCTGGGAACGTAGACCAACGAATTTCCTGAACGAATTTCTTATTCGAGATATTTTATAATTAAAAATTCTTTCAGAGGAGATCCTTTCAAAGGGCAAGCTGGATAAGGTTTCATAATACACTCATTTAATACGGAAGCATCGTCCCACATGAGTACGTCTGGAACGTTTTCTCTTCTCTTTCTTAAAGGCGTCTGAAATGGAATGTTCGATTCATTTTCTCTCATTGCTTAGAAACGTTAGAAATTTTTGCGAAGTCCTCGATCCGCGTCCGAGACACGTTCCTGACTACCGATACATTATAATTAAAATAACAACATAACGTTACAAATTCCTAGACTAATCATTTAAATGCTTGTCTCATTCATGGCATTATGTAGACAACGTAGTGAAGAAATATTTAAATAGAAATAAATCTTTTAAAAACACCACGTTTTTAAAATGGACTAAAACGTATAAAATAATTTTTCCTAGCCCCCTACAGACTCCTAACCACGTACAGATAATCCTGAAAATTTGTGGTTGTGAATTTTTAACAGCTACGCAAATACTTGTAAGATTTAAAACGAAAAACGTGGGGCGCAAGATAATAGTATTTTATTTCGAGGTTCTGATTGTTCGAATAGAAATATTTTATTTCGAGGTTCAGATTGTTCAAATAAAATACCATTTTCTTCAAGCAAAATCAAATGTAAAATATTAAATAGTATTTCAAATATTTTTTTCGCCAAATAATGCCCACCTCTGAATGAGCAACATACATTTGAAGATGAAAGCTTAAGGGTGAAAGTCGTGATCATCTTTAAATGTTTGCAGCTCGTTCCAACATTAACCGACTTCGATGAAATTTCCAGTATGCAAACAAGTTGATGAACTCTCTTTAAATTTCATAGAATCTTTCAAAATTGAAAATAGATATTTCGATTACCTATTATGTAACACGAAAGCAATTTAGTAAGACAGAGATCTATGGAGAAGGGAACGGCATGGACAGGCTAACAAGGGAAGAAAGGCTAGAAGGAAGGGGACCGAGGGGAAACAAGTAGAGTTAAGAAATATGTGGAGGAAAACGAAGGCAAGAGTAAGAAGTTTAGAAGAAATATGAAAAAAGTTAGCAAGGAAACAAAAGAGTAAGGAGGTCATCAGATAGAAAAGAGGACTAAGGAAGAAAGGAAGAAGATAACATAAAGATAGAGATAAAACGGTGTGAGAGGATATAGCCAAGAAGGAGAAAAATGAAGAAAAGTGATAATGATATTATAGAGGAAAATATAGGCGATAGAGAAAGTCGGAAAGGGGGGAGCAGAGTAGTAATGAGAGATAGGGAACAGAAGATGAAGAGAAAAGGGAAAATTCAACAATAATTTAATGGACATTGAAATTGGTGAACAGAATAAAGAGCAGGAGAAATGTAGTGGTAAAAGGTTTGGGTGGAAAGACGGAGGAACCGAGAATGGAGGTAATTACACGAAAGTAAACATTGAAAATCTAAAAATACGAATGAAAGAATTAGAAGAAACTGAATATGAGTGTAGTGCAATGTACTGAAAGGTAGGTTAGAGACAATGGAAGACGACTGGACGTAGAGGCGAAGAAAAATACAATTTAGTTTAAGAAGAATAGCAAAGAACGAGCGGCGGAGAAGAGAACAGGTATGCGAGAATGGCGGAAATGTGGCGAGGAAGAACTGTTAAAAAATGTAAAGGAGTTGGTGCATGAACGAGAATAGACGAGACTCTGGGAAACAAATAAACGACTGCAGATGGAAAGACAAAATGGAAGAACAAGAAGAGGAAGAATGAAAGGAGACGAAGTAAAAAACAGATGCAAGATGTAGGACAAAAAAGATGCAGTGTTCCTGGACTAATAAAAGAATAAATATCGGAAAGACGTTGACGTAAGAAGAGAAAACATCAATAAGTGGGAAGAGACTACACATACAAATAGTAAACACATTACGCTCCATTAATTTGTACAAATCTTCAAGAATAAAGTATGGTAAAGATGTATAATTTAAGAAACTAACCGAACGAAAGATTTTATTGAAACTCTTTGGTGATGCCACATCAAGATGTAATTCTATCGAATTAATTTTCAACATCCTTACATACTTTTTAACAAGACTTCCGTCGATAAAAACACTTGTACGCTGTTCAGAAAATGCATACATTTATATTTGGAAAATTAAATTGAAACACAGTTGACATTCAATTCTGGCAAAGATCTGATTCTTAAATTACGTGCAGTGAATACAAACTGTTTATATGTTCGACCAACTTATTATATTTCGACAAGATAATATAGAATTAAAAGTAAAGATCTTAATTTCTGGTTAATTTCGTATCAACAATTTCCCAGAAATCTCTAGGAATGTCATTTTCTACCCTCCTCTACTTCTTCTCCAGGATTTTGAAACATTTTATTCATTCATTTCATAATGTATTGAAGACGTACTAAAATGGCGAAATTGCAAAACTTTGTACCCAGATAATCAATGGATTAGTAATTTTATTGGTCGACTGTTGGTGTACAATTTTACCAGCAACTCGCGTACTCAACGTGATACATAATAGCTGTTACATTTTATGGCACATAATAACTTTTTATAACGCAATTAGTTCTCCTAACGTTATATTAAACTACATAAAGAAACAGGTATACTGTAGATAGAATGTTGATATACATACATTATTAATACACGGGGTGTTCTGTATGCTCTAAATTATGCCTGCGAATATTTATGAAAGTATTGATGATACTGAATAGAATGTCACAGAACAACCGAAAATTTTTTATGTATACTATGTATATATGTATAACATCATTTTTTTAGTAAGTGTAGTAGCAGTTTCAGTAAGTACATAGTGTAGTAATTTTAATACCTACTTAGTTATATACTTTGTACAAGTTTGAACACATTGGTTAATTTTTCACGTCTCTGTTCGCACTGGCTAGAATCATTTTAATGAAACATTTTTAGTGCTTGCTGGTTTTTCGGATTTTAAGCCATCGCGTCGGCTTATATTTTATACAACAAAACCTGTTGATTTTACAATTAGTTCTGGAATCCTACTAGTGCATCTGGTTGTCGAATTTTCAAACATAATTCATTATAAAATAATACCAATTATCGATCGTAAATGTTGAATATCAAATTTAAAGATGCTTTCGGTGCTACAGTTTCGATCATTTAATAATCTAGCAATTTTGCAAAAAAATCTACTTCTTTCCTAACGTTTCGGTTCCGTTTTGAACCTTTTTCCAAAAGGAAAGCAGTAAATTTTTTGCAAAATTGCTGGATTATTAAATGATCGAAACTGTAGCGCCGAAAGCACCTTTAAATTTCATATAATTCATTAAACAACATTACAAAATTACGATACATATTATTTCCATAAGACCTCAAGAAGACTTAACTTAGGTATTAATTTCGCCCAAACATTTTATGAAAAATTTTATAAGAAAAATTAAACCGACTTCAAAAAAATGCACTAAAAAGTATGAAATAATTTCGATTTAATTTATGTGAATACGTAATCGGTGAACATACATAGAAAAAAAGCGAAAAAAGGCACATACAGATCGAATTGAGTAACCTCCTCCTCCTTATTCGAAGTCGGTTAAAAAATGTACCTATTTTACAAATGTCGAACGAATCGAAACATTAAAAGTGTACTCTCCGAGAATACAACGTTTTGTTTAATTTTTATATGAAAATTATATATATATATATATACCAACGTAAAATTAATAATACCCGTATGCTTGAAATTGATTAAAAATACATATCGCACAGGTCAAATATTTATTTTAATGTTACAAATTCCGTGAAATCACAAATTAAAACTTTATTTATCGACTGGCGTCATTTTATTACTGTGTGCCATTCTAGATTCATTTCGGTTTCGTATTTGAGGAGAGTTTGCTCTTTTCAACTCGGTCATCCTTCTTATTTACAGATCCATTATGTATTCGAGTTTTATAATGCTGAATATGTATACTGTGTACAACTATACATACGTCGAACTATTTCCCTATAGTGTTCCCTATAGTTTTAATAATTCCCTATATTGTTAATATTAATATAACTTTGTATATTTTTTTTATTAAACTGTTGAGAATCTACATTATAAGAAAGAATTCTTTTAATGCATGTATACTTACTGCATTGCAGTTATAAACATTCGCAATCTATGTAGTGAATAGGTCAAATCTCGGTAATTGCAATCTTGATAATTTGCAAGCGAACCGCGTCGGTTACATATTGCTAATTAATGTATAGTACGAATGGTTGCTTAGATACGTGAACGAAATGAGAAACGATAATAGGAGAAATAGGTATTTTAGTCCTATTGTAACCGTAACAGTAATGATAAGGAACAGAAATTTTTACAGAATTGATTGGTTACCGCGTTCATTGCGCGAATACGTACATAATTATATGTATAGTTATAATTACACAGCGGATTCCATGCATTTACGACAAACATGAGTAAGTATAATTTAAAACAGTAAATACATTAGAAGATTTTAAACATATTCTTATATAACTTTCAGTTCATTAAACTAATATTAAGAATGAAAATAATTGTCAATTTCTCTCCAGTTTGTTGCAATTCAGGTAGACAATTTTCATTTTGCATAAAAATCCGCGGTCTAGTTATGATACATTTTGTTCGTTTAGTTTTTGTTGATAGCGTTTGCGCTTTTTCTTTATCAATCACTAATATAATCTTAATGATGAATTATATTAATAAAATAACTATTTATAGTATTGTACGTTTCTTCTTCTTCCTGACTAAACTGTGTTTACCAGAAACGTTGTATTTCTGAAAAATATCTACTGCATCTAAAAACAAATCAGTAATAGACAACAAAAGCTTTTCATAAGTGTATACTTATGTATAACGCTTTGCTTTTGAACTTTGAACATTGGTTTGAAATTTGGTGTTGGACAGTGTAATTATTGTAGCCGATGTAAAATATGCTCGAGTATCTACATTTAATCCAACAGTAAATATATGATGAGCTCAAACAATAAAACCTAAAAATCCAATTCCTAGTATGTCATAAATTATCCCTGAGTTACCAAAAATTTCTTTTTTCCACTTTCATTGAAAATAATGTTTTCTGTTTAGTTTACTAGTTGAATAGCAGTAATTTTTACTGATCAAGGGAATAGTTGAATTTGGTCATAAATAATAGAGATATTTTTTATTAATACAATTGAAACAATCAAATTAATGGCTCCTATGATAGATGAAATTCCTGCAATATGTAATGAAAAAATTGTAAAATCTACAGAAATGTAGGGGGGGGCTAGACTGTTCACCCAGTTCTTGAATCAAATGATAAAATTCTTCTTATTAATACCATAAATAATGAGGGGATTACTAATAAAAATCTTATATTATTAATTCGAGGAAAGGCTGTATCAGAGGCTGCAATTATCAAAGGATCTAATCGATTACCAAATCCCCCAATTATATTGGGTATAACTATAAAAAAGGTTATAATAAATGCCAATTTGAAGTTGTAGCTTCATATTACCAAACGACAAACGTACATACGTGCTCGCAAGAATTTACGACAAGCACACAGTTACAAGGCGCTTACGATATTTTATGATCTCCAGGAATTTAAAGAAACATGTCCCTGACATTTCGGAAGCAAATGTTCTAGGTGCACGCAACTTAGAGAAGTCTTGTATGGCTATCGACGTGTCATAAACTCAAGGTTTCGAAAGAGTAACATCGCGCACCTTGGGCTTAACGGTTACTGCGAACTGCCACCGTGAGGATAGTGGAACCTGGCGGAAAGTTTGCGTGTTGCCAAAGTACCGTTCATCCCTACGCCATAGAGCACCTCCAATCCCTCTTCTAAAGAGTCGCGCCAAGGGCGACCTACAAGACTTTCACACGCTTTACGAAGTTTTTGCAGAGGATTCAACTTATCAGACATCATCGAGTATTAGTCGCAACACTTGAAGTAATTAAGCTGTGTAGCTTATCCCTGAATAATTATGGACGACTCTAATTTTCTTTGCACAAGCAATCGAGCAAACAACACACGCCGCGCGATAAGAGATGATATAAAGCACGCATAAATCTGTCGCCTTTTATTATTTATTAAAATCCTTCACCTTTTATTTCACCTTTCACATCACAGTCGAATAGTTTAGAGAATTATTGTTGTTAGATACAAAGGTAAAGTATTTATTTTTAATTTATATAATAATATATAATATTATATTATTATAATATATAATATATATAATATATAATAATATAATATTTATA
>CM052292.1:1666935-1680057 GCA_028455765.1 Lasioglossum oenotherae | reverse complement strand
TTCGACATGCATAGGTTAGTACTTTTTTATAACGAATGTCCAGCTGCATCGATTGATGTATTAAAAAATACCTCATTCCATTAAAAAAAAATGAAGGTGACCTTCAAATGTCCGAAATACCTCCACCTGCAAAAAAAACTGTTATCATCACCGTATGGCCCCATTCGTACTGTGCAATTTTATTTCAGCAAATATTTCTGTGAAACTTATAGTTTCGAAGATATCTGAGGTGCTAATAGTTATTGCCCCACCCTTTATAATATAATAAAACTACTAGGCAAAAATCGCAGAAAATGCGTTGCTGTTATGCGATGTGAAATCCGCATTACACAGTGCAATAAAATGAGTGATCACAGTAGAAACATTCAGTGTATACACCGGTTATGGAGGATCTGAATGATATAGCAGGACAAAGCGATTCGTTTAAACTGACAATTAACGGTATAGTGAAATCATGACGTCATTCGTCAAATTTCAAGAAAACAAGGGACTCGAATCAGTCGTTATAGTGTTGGTACAAGTCTGATGCTACAAGAGGAAAACAATAGCGGGAATGAAAATGGATTTTTGGTAAACAATAGGCACCGACGGTAAACAAACATGGTGGTCACACACTGTCCTTTTTCCGCCAGTACCACGCCTTGCGTGCGTAGCAAATGGAAATTTACAGCATTCCAGGCGAATTACGTAAAAATACCGATTGAATACCGATTCGAAAGTGTTGTCGATCAAATCTAAATGAAAACAGGTTGTCTGTCTTTTGTAGCGACACTTAATAACGCACAGAGAAGACAAAATATATAATTGAATTCACGCATTGTGTTTACAATGTCACCGTTGAGAATGTTGAAAAATTGTCAATTTTAAATTTTCATAAATCGTAGAAGTTTGTGCATAAAGATCCGCTGTCTAGTAATAATAGTTGGATTGGTCATGTTTCACGTTTAATTATGAAATGAAATATTATAGAAAGATTTGCGATTATACTGTACGTTAAAAGCACAACTACAACATACGGTAAAATTGTCGGGGTTTCTTTTAGAACTGTTGAAAGAGGCAAAGAAAATAGTAAAAGGGGCAGTATAACAAACACGTATTATTCTCACGCTGAATTTTTCTCGTTTGCGCTCGCGTTTTTTATTATAAATGTCGCTTTTTAAGCATCATCGTCCTCTCTGTCAGTACACTAGAAACCACCACCGTAGCCCCGACTCTGGTCAAAGGCGGCGGAGTTGTGCGAATACATTTTTCAACCTGTCTAATTATCAGGCTCTTGAAAAGTCTGACGGGTATTCAATTTCGCTGGAATTTATTCACCAGATCGCATGCTCCAGTAATGTTTAATAATACGAATGGAGGTTTCGCCAACAGAATCGTCTGTATGTACGCACTGTTTAGAATCAACGTCTATTTGGATCAGTAATTTACACGGTAATGTGCGTCTACACGTTACAGAACTTGATCAAGCACTAATTTTTTATCAATTCCGTGAAATAAATCGTTCTTGAAATTTTATGCCAACAGACAATTATTTGAAACGATTTTTTTTTTTTTTTACAGAAAGATTGACAATTTAGAAATACATACATATAATGTACGGTATAGCCTTGATCTAAGTAAGCTAAGGAAAACCCTCGGGTCCGTGCTGTTTCTTAGATCATGAGCAGAGTTGTGCTGATTTATGTAAATACATTGTAATGGAATTACGTGATTTAATTACATTGTATTTTATATACACAATATTTGAATTACATTGTAATTGCATTACATAATTCGAACCTTTCACTGAAGTGAATTAAATGAATTTAATTGCTAGTTATGCAATTATGTTACAACTTCTTTATTTTTTATTATTTTTTTATGGTACTTTCACCAACCGATTTGTGGCATTTTTCTGATTAAAATGACACCAAACACAATATAATTTTATCTGTATTTAGTGGTATAATTGACGATGAAAATTTCGGGCGCAAGGAAGGACAGAACAGTTTTCTACATTCGGCGTCGTTTGTACTTTCGACGCGGTCAACGCAGTCATAAAAAATGGTGTCCGTACACGATCTCTCTCCCAGCTCGGAAACGGCGATGGGAAACAAATCGCGACTTTACTGTATATCGTGTTTAGTGTCATCTTTTAATTTTAACTATAAAATGCCACAAAAAAGTTTGTGAAAGTCCTATAAAATAAATAATGAAGAATAAAAAATTTATAACGCGGCATGTTTACACTTTGTACTTTGTACAAAGGTTTTGAGTGATGACCTTTTTTTAGCCAACGATTTGAATTTTGGAAGGTAAACATTTTTTTCTTGGGGGGGACCTGGCCCCCTGCCCTACCCTCCCCCGGTGCGCCACTGAGCCTGCTATACTCAAGCAATTAATGCTGCGAGTTGTCGTGACAATAAATGTGTGAGGTAGCACTCTTGCAGAAAACCCCTGTCGGATGTTAAATTATTTCTTACCGATTGGAGTGAGAGAACACACCATCCATACTTTTACAATTGTTGAAGGAATTTTCACACATTTTGTTTATTAGGTAGTTTATTTACAATGTCGAACAAGAATTTTATTATTTGGTATTGTATGGTGTATTATGTATACATTTCGTACCTTCGCGTACACTGTCAACACGATACGAATGAAAAAACGATAACTTTTTTAATATTGAACCACCCTGCTTGGATTTTTGTAAGAAATTACAGCAATTAATTTTCTACATGACGTAATAAAAATTCTGAAAAATTTGCAATTGGTCAGAATGACAGAATTATAAAGGTGTTACGGATGACGAACGGAGGACGAGTGTTCAACATCATCTCTGGCAGGAACCGTCCTAGATAAACGAACGGAGCTACCCTAGATAAATCTACATAACTGTTTAGGTTAGTTTAGGGCCC
This sequence comes from Lasioglossum oenotherae, assembly GCA_028455765.1. NCBI lineage: Eukaryota > Metazoa > Arthropoda > Insecta > Hymenoptera > Halictidae > Lasioglossum > Lasioglossum oenotherae. The sequence goes on along the minus strand of CM052292.1, from coordinate 1,677,160 downwards.
AATTAAGGCCCATTTATATATAGCATTTCCGGCTGTTGAAGGAATTTTGGGACACCCTGTAGAATAAAAATTATATAATATCTTCGGTATAATTACTGGTTAAACTTCACTTTAGGGGACCAAACATTTTTCATTTGTTTCTATATGTATATACACCTGTAGATTTTGACGAGACAATAATTGACGCGTTGTTGCAGTTCAAGCACGGACAACGTTTTGCCAATAAACCATCTCGCAATATTCTAACAATAATGTCTTACATCTTCAACTACATTTCAATTGTAGCTTTTAGACATTAACTTGTCGGAGAACCAGTACAATCCGACCAAGGGATGTGCTACAGAGCGCTCGTAACTGCTGCACGCCTATCCACTGCTCAATAATCGTGTTACAGTAAAAAGTCGACTATTTAGAAAAACATTGAGTCCAATTTCCGAACTTGCTTATAAACCAATCTTGTGTCGTAAATTGATTTACACTCCCAAAGAAAAAGATCTTTAATTACTCGTGTTAATATTATGCTAGCGTGGAAACTCTGTGTGTAGTGTGTAAAGTATAACATACCTTTTGGGAATATGTAAACAGAACATTATTAAACGCAAGACATAAGGAGGCTCGTTTGGTATTCGCAAAAGAACATGTACGTTGGAAAAAGACTTGGAGAAAAGTAATTTTTACGGATGAGAAGAGGTTCAACCTTGATGGACCAGAGGGATGTACACATTATTATCGTGATATTCGTAAACAACCACCGTAACTTTATTTATTTGTTTTGTAAGAAATAATTTTTGATTAAAGTTACGTCTACGCAAAATTTTCGAGTTTGAGGTCATTTCAAGGTCATAGTGTAATACACTGTTGAATTCGTCTCGAAGTCAGCGACAATCCTATGATGTCCAAAACGTATGGTGCCATTTAAAAAAGTCAAGGTGACCTTTACCTTTTTACGTAAACAGCATTTTTTCAGATTTAAGAATATGCGAACATGTAGCTCACCAAGTACTGACAAACTTTTGCCTAAAACATTTTTTAATTGCACTACCGGAAATGCCTAAAAAATGGTGACATAACTTAACGGATACACCCTCTATATTCACGCATCAACTCTAACATAAAGTTTATTCACGGGACAATGAATAGCGTTCGTTATCTCCAATTAATAAAAAATCAAATTTATACGTATGCAGAACGCATTACTGAAGCACCATATATATATATATATATATATATATTTCAACAATATAATGCAGTACATACTGCTAAAATTGTTAAGAAATATTTTTTAAATGAAAATAGCTCCACTCTTCAATGGCCGGCGTGCTCACCCGACCTTAATATCATTGAAAATTGCTCGGCAATGCTTTCGCAAGCAGTGTATGCTGAAGGCCAACAATTCTCAAACGTAAATGAATTAAAAACTTGAATTACAACTGAATGGGATAATTTAATTTAAATTAAAGAACTACAAAAAAAAAATTAAAGAACTACAGAAGAACTACATAATTCTTTGCCTAAAAGGGGGGGTGGAGATAAGAGGAAAAAAGATATACACGCTGCAGTATGCAGATGACCTGGTGCTACTAGCAAAGGATGAGAGCGGAATGAAGCTAATGATGGAAGAATTTAGGAGCTACATAAGGGAGAAAGGGCTAGAAGTAAATAGAGAAAAGACAAAAGTAGTGAGATTCGAGAGAAGAAGGCAGGAAAAAAAGACGTGGAGATGGGGAGACGGAGAAGTGGAAGAGGTAGAGGAAATAAAATATCTAGGATACATATTCAAGAAGAACGGAAGACAGGATAGACAAATAGAAGAAAGAACGAGAAGGGGAGGGGGAGTAATGCGGAGTGTATGGGGAATAGGAAAGAGATACTTTAAGGACAACTACAAGAGAAGGATGTGGTTCTTCGATGCATTGGTATGGCCGGTAATAGCATATGGAGTAGAAATATGGGGATGGGAGGAATGGAAGAGAGTAGAGGCTATGCAAGAAAGATATGCTAGGTGGGTGCTAGGAGTAGAGTGGGTAACGCCAGGATACATGGTGAGGGAAGAAACAAAAAGAGAGAAATTGAGAGCGAGGGGGGCGGGGAGAGCATGGAAGTTCGAAGAGAGACTAAGAGGAGGGGGAGGAAGTGAATGGGCAAGACAATGTCTGAAAGAGATGGAAGAGAGAGCAAGAAAAGGAATAAAACTGTCTAAATGGGAGGAAGGAAGAAGGAAATACATAGATGAGAGAGGAAATAGAAAAATGTTAGAAAAAGAAGATGAGGATAGGAGAGAAGAATGGGAAAAAATAGTAAGAAGAGAGAAGGGGATAGAAGAAGAGGAGAACTGGAAAAGTGTGAGAGAATCAAGGTACAATAAATGGTACAAAGAAATAAGAGTGAAGACCATGCCAGAGTATCTAGAGAAAGGAAAAAAAGAAGAGAAATGGAGGAGAATTGCTAGATACAGATTGGGAAATGAAATGAGAGGGGGGAAGTATTGGGAGGAAGAAGAGGAAAGATGGTGTAGAAGATGCGGTTACGAAGAGGAGACGTGGGAGCATGTGCTGGAGAGATGTAGAGGAGAAGAGAGCAAGGATGCAGGGTTGCAAGAGAAAGTGAAGGAGATATTAGCTGAGGACGGGAGGGGAGAAGAGTGGATGAACAGATTGGATAGGGATAGACCAGAAATCCAGGAAGGAAGAAGTGAGGAATAAAGAGAAGAAAAGAAAAGATAAGTACATGGAAGGAAAAAGAAGAATGAGAAGGAGAAGAGAGAGAGAGAGTGAGTGAGAGAAGAAGAAAGAGAGTGTGAATGTGCGAGCGAAAGAAAGGAAAAACTGAGTACACGTATATAGATAATAAGAGATGTAAAAATTAATTGTAGAGGGATCGGGTTCTCCCTGTAACCCGAAAGGGAACAGGAATAAATACATACATACATAATTCTTTGCCTAAAAGGATGGTGGAAATCATAGAAAACAAAGGAGGTTCCACACATTATTAGAAAAATATAGTTTGGTGTACTTATATATTGTTATAAGAAATATGTATACTTCTGTTTCATGCAACATATAGTTGTGTTGTATAAAATATATAATCTTTATTTTTCAAGTGTGCTATCATTTTGTTTGCGTCGGATTATGTGTTTCCCTTCCAATTAAGAGAACTCATTGAACTAAAGTCAATCTATGTTCTATTTACATATTCGCTGAAAGTGTGTTTGACACACTACACAGAGTTTCCACGATAGCATAATCTTAATACGAGAAATTAAAGCTAGCACGTGTGTGCTATCTTTTTCTTTGGGAGTGTACACCACTTTTGCATTAACCTTCTCTCTGTGTACTGCTATTCTAACGTTCTTCATGTATATAGGGGGGTAATTGGACCCCATTTACATTTTCGTAGTACAATGAAAGAAAAAATTTGTCTGCACAAGTGTCTACGAAATATTTTATTGATTTTTAGAGGATAAGTATCCAATACTTGAAACATTTGAAACATATCACAGATAGGATTCCTGGGAAATGTTTGGAAATTTTCCATTCGTCAACTTTTTATTTTACTAGTGTGTATTTTACTATAAAGTAAATATTAAAAATCAATTTCGATAAACAATGCATTTATGTCAAGTAAATATGCTTACATGATATTGTTATATGTATATTGAATTTCTGTAATTGACTGTTTAATGTGTATTTGCATGAAAGACAGAGCGGAAGATGAAAACTATTACAAAAGAGTTAACATATAGAATCTTAGTACAAACTAAGAAACTTTATTTAAATATTTATCACATGTATAATATAGATACGTGCATACATACCAATAGAAAATTTATTCGTGACACATACAATAGCTTTTCCTTTTTCCGTACCACCAGGAAACCTGACTGCTTTAAGGATCCCCAAAGAAATCTTCGGAATCGGTAGTATTGAATATAAACCACTTTGACGCGCGAGCTTTTCCCATTTATATTTGAATTCACCCATCCTAAGTTCAATATACTCGTGACTCGCGGGTTGTCGTGGAAATACACTTTGCGTTTAATACCTATTGCATATTGCAGTTTTGATGGAATTTGATAATCGCAGGATAATCAACGAATTAATCTACAACTTATTTACTATTTCAGGTATGATAAATAATGTTGTCATTAATATTAATATTCAATTGTACTTTTTGCAAAATTGCTAAATGAAACACAGAAAACTGGTTACTAATAATATTTATTAGTCTTTTAAGAGGAGCATTCCTTTTCATTCATTGAAATAGCTCCATTTTCGGGGCAAGTCATATTTTTTTTTATTCAACAGGATATTTTTCTCAGTGTACATGCAGTACAAACTATTTTCATTATTTTTCTTTATTAATTAATAATTCCTATTCAGTTCTTCAGTGCCTGTAACTGAATAAATGTTGTGCCAATAACTGTACCAAACGTACCAATGACTGTACTATTTGCCTTACGATTGTTATTCACTGAATATATTTTATAATAAAAGATTTATGACTCGTAAAACTGTTTGATTTTGCTGGAAAATCTCCATTAGCTTATAATAGTAGCAAGTTAAGCTCGTTCAAACATTTCAAAAGAAGATAAAAAGATTTTGACTACGATTTTAGGTTAGGGTGCCAATCATTTGTTATGGTTATCAACAGACAACAATTCTTATTGTTCGCGAATAATCTGTTAACGATCGGCGATACACATAGAACAAGTTTCAAACGATTTAAGCAGCTACATTTTCTATGCAAAGTGTGACGACAAATTTGTCGTTTACTCGTTCATTTAAGAACTTTTCCCAAGTTTTCACGTAAAGTGTAACTTCTTTCCCGCAGCTCTGGTGCGCCCCTTGTTCATCGCTGTGAACAAGGCGAGTCGGATAGATAAATTAATAGTTTAATTTCGGTATAATTACTTGTAAAGTGCAGCCTTGCTTGGCCCAACCTTAATAACTTTCGGAATTACTTCTACACCATAATACCAACCAACTACTAAATCAATTATTCAACAAATGATTATCTGGAAAACTAAACTGTAGTATACATTCTGTCAGAAATGATGTCAGACTGATGACTAAAGATTGATAACTGATCATTTAAACTAACTAATGATTAATCATAACTAGACTGCGGATGTTTATGCAAATGCATATTTATGTAGAAATCTGATAAAGCCATGGGACTTAAACAGAAATATGTTTTGTGATTAGAGGATTCCAAAAATATGTTTTTTATTTTGCATAATGCATATGTTTTGCATATTTCTCTTGAAAAACATATGCAATATATTGTTGCATATGTTTCTCAAAGAGAAATATGCAAAACATGTTATTTACCGTGTATATGCATATCTCATGCTCATATGAATCATTTATCTTCTTAAATTTAATTAATCTATTAATAAGCACTCGTATCATAATCGAATAGAGTCGATAATAGTGATACGCCGATATAATATTCAAGAAGCCTCAACAAGTTATCATGTTACGACCTTGTATTGCTTGCTGTGACTCAGCTGTAAGAACACATGTAGTTGTTGGTATTTAGAATTCGAACAGTTCAGCTTGATACTCGAAGTGGTAAGGCGAATTTTGTGAGAGTGCGTGCGATCATTATTAAAATGCCGAAAGTTTGGAAAAGTAGGGTTTCATTGGTGTCATTGGTTTCATGGGTGTATTGTAATGCCCATTGTATTGCCCCCCCCGAAAAATATGACGCAATAATTTCATAAAAAATATGACGTAATAATTCCATTAAAAAATATGACGTAATAATTTCATAAACAATATAACGTAAAATATGCTTGTGCAATACCGCTCGGCGGTACTGCACTCCCGTGAATTGGAAAGTTCCTCAGAACCGCCTGATTTGGGAAGTGAATTAGAACCCTTGTATATATCCTACTGCAATTGATCGGAATTGTTGAAAAAATACTAAAAGTTGATTTTTTAACTTTTTTATGTGGGCCTATATTGAAAATTTAAAAAATACGTTGTAGATCTGTATCAATTAAATACATTCTGAAAGTTTCGTCAAAATTCTCGACGTTGCAATGAGCAACAAACGTTTAAAGATGGTAAAAATTGCAAATTTTCACGATTTATTGCCGAAAATAAATCGAAATACTCCAGTATAACTGTGAAATGTCTGTTAATACTCAATATTCTACCTAACACTTAATGTAATATATAATTAATATCGGAAAAATTTGCATATGTTTCGTGCATATTTGCATATTATTTGTGCATATTTGCATGTTTTTCGTGCATAAATGTCATATGCATTTTGCATATTTATCGTGCAGAAACATCCGCAGTCTATTGATAACTGATCATTTAAACTAACTAATGATTAATCATAACTAATAAGAAATACATAACTAACGACTACTTAGAGTTGTGACTAACTAGTTCCATGTAGTTATGACTAACTAATCAAAAAGTTTTCACTAACTTTTTTTATGTTTCGACTAACAATCAATCAGACTATTGGTAATTTTTAATTATTAGTTGATTTTTGCCCAACTCTGTAGTAATCACTGATTGCGATCTAAATCTGTGTAGGATACATCTGTTTTAGTTATACATTTTATTGTACAACATATTTTTAATACTTCTAACAAACATGTATTCAACTATATCAATAGAAAAATTGTTCACCTAAATACCACAGTATTATTTATATTACGTGTAATTTAATATGAAATTGAATCGTTGAGTTTGATATTAATCGATTGCAGTATGTGCAAAAGCTCAAGCACATCGTCATTATTTTCTATAGTTGATCCGCTTCAGCCAGGCAATATTCCATAACCACTTTCCGAATGGCAAATGATAGATAAATTAGCCTTTTAGTTTACGATTAATTAAAATACAACGCTGGGAAGATTGCAAATATATGTATGTATGTATATGTATATATCAAAGGACTGGGCTGTCCAATGTTTCAGATTTCCACAGATATTGATTACTAACTCAGATAACATAACGAACTAACGAGCGATAATTATCGCGCTCTCCCGGCCGAATCTCGGCAAGTGATTTAATCAACTTCGTACATCTACGTAACACGTGTGTACACTAGCTAGGCAAGCGGACACACATTAAGCCGTGTGGCCTTTAACTGGTGTTAACCCAGTTGAAGGGTGATTACGGAACTCGTCATTCACAAACTATTCCTTGAATCGATGAATCCAGAAGCGACGTTCTACTCGAAAAGACACGACATGTTATTGTTATAAATATGTTATAAACATTACAACGCTTATACATTCTCGCGTGACTTGATTCTTCGACAAACACAACAGATGCTTGTTTTCAAACAGTATTTTTTTAATTTAACCCTTAAATTCACGATATTTTGTTTACAGTTTCTATTTATCAAACATTTTTTAAAAAAAGAGTGTATATATACGATATATTAATATAAATATTAATATAAATTAATATTAATATATTAAGGGAAAAATAAGGGGAAAAATCACATCTTTGTGAAATTTTTTTTTATTACAAAATTATCATATGTTGCCATATTTGAGGTTAGAAAATCTACGACGCATGAATGGCGCGCACCGTATACAAATACACGTGAGCGGTTTGTTGCCTTGCAAAATTTAGGGGCGTCATTTTGGCTGTAAGTGTGAGAAAAATATTGATGTGTTTTAAATATCCAATTAATAGATAATTTGCTTTTATTAAAATAAATGCTTTTATTAAAATTTAAATAAAATTATTTGATTTTTATTCAAAACAAAAAATGTGTTCCTTTATTTAAAAAATATATATATATTCTTAAGGGGCGGCAATTTGTCTTTTTGTCCGGGGCGACGTAACCGCTATGGCGGGCGCTGGTGTGACTCGACATCATAGAAAGAAACATGTAAATAAAACGGGTTCTTACATGTGTTTGGTTCTTCCTTTATTTATTTAATCAGCTTATTTCTTACTTAACACGAATATAAGTTGCACACATGTAAATTACAACAAAGTTTAAGAGTCACATTTAATATGATTAGTAAACAACATTGTTTAAAATAAGTAGCAGTTGAGGAACTGTCTTTTGTAGTAATTTTCGAACAAAACACTTGAAACTGTGGTGAGTTGTCGGTAAGAAAATTAAAAAATAATTCGTAGTGCATAGGGTTAGGTTAGTTAGTAGTAAATGTGTATACAGTATACATTATACTATGCGTGATGACCTCAGAAATACGTTCACATACATAAGTATACATATAGCAACAGGGCAATAAATAGTTTTTATTAACTCTTTACTTTTTACCGCACTCTTTCACTGTTCAACTCTGTTCAATTCTGACTCTGCTCTTTTTCATTCCGTCTCTAACAATACTCATATGCTGCATTTATTACAAACTAGATTCCATGCATTTACAAAATCCTCTCACGCGAATTTCATGTATTCATTCCTTTCTTCTATGTGTACTTCATTTCCTACAATATTGATCCTCTCTACACATATTATAATACATATACTATATTATAATACATATATTTAGCAAGTACATACCTTTGTATCTTTCATTTTATGCTTTCCCCTGTTTTTGTTATCCTCCAAGTCTTCAACCGTGATGCACTTTCGTCGTTATATTTTAGGAGCTTTCGAACTGTCACTTGATTCAAACAGAAATGACCAGATCACCCAACTAAAGGAAAATTCCAACAACTGCAGTAACAAGAGAACGTCATTCTTATGAATGGAAATCATGTTTTTAGTGTTTTCAAGTAAAATTGAAGTAATTCAAGTAAAACTGATTGAAATTCAATTGGGATAAAACGTTTCTACATTTAAAATACAGTTACCCGAACATACGTATTCACGAAAATGTTTGCCATAGACACAGACAAAAAGAAGCGTTAGTCACAATGAAGTAAATCTTTCCATCTGACCTCTATTTTTTGACGAGTCCAGAAGCAACACCAACGCGAGTCTGTGCGTCGGGTCGCCTGTTTATTCTCCTCAGTCAAAGGACATGATATCCATTTATCCCATTTTTTACAAAAGGCGGGTCAACAAAGCTCCTTTTTTGTCGCGAATTTATCTTTCTGGCATACCTACTGCATCCAACAACAACACATTTTTAAGTAAATTTGAATGCATGCATTCACGAAATTAGACAGTCCCCAATTACAAATATGGCCTTAATAAACCGCGCTATAGTGATTCTTGCCATTATTTGTTAACACTAAATCTACCGAGCCTTAAAAGCAACTGCTACATGTTCCCTTATAAAAATGACAAGATTGATTTTATTTAGACTTTGTGCGGCTCCTATTATAATCCTATTATAAAAATATTTTTATTATTTCAATAATTGTAAAATAATAAATCTGGAACGGTGGTAGGTTTAGTGTTAACAGGATTTTCTCTATAAATTCTACAGGGTGTCCCAGGTTTTAATGTTCAAACTTTGTCAGTATATATTCTGTGGCACTAAATAAGAAAAAAATGTGTAAACAAAGACAGCGCCCGCTCTGGCGGTTACGTCGCCCCGGACAAAAAGACAAATTGCCGTCCTTTAAGAATGTATTTTTTAAATAAAAGTACATATCTTTTAGCGAACGGTGAAACATATACAAATATATCGAAAGTATTAATTGAAACATCAAATAAAGGATTCAGTTCGAAGAAGAAAGGGATTGAAATGGTACGTGAACGTAATTCGTGTTAAAAATGCTTTAATGTAAGTGATATCCATTGGACGCTATGCACTATGAAAAACGAATAAACGTTATTTGCAATGTTGTTCGATTATTCCTGATGCAAGAAGGGAGGAAGCTCTAATTATACGTTTAATCATGTCCTCTGAAATGCTCGGTTCCTGTCTAAATCAAACAGTTTGGGAATGTTTGATTGAGCACTTAAATAGCTGCTCGTGAATAATGAGCTAGGTTAACATCATGTTAGTGTCACGTTGTCCAATAAATATTTAATGCAACAATTTCTTCCAATTTAACCGAATTGTACGATAGACACGTTACGTACAATACGTATCCGCTGTCTTAGTACTTCATTAATAAAATAAGGATCAACAATCCCATTATTCAGACATTTCCATATTCAAATTTGATATCTACAGTTTTTGCTTTTTCAGAGTTGTCATCCACTTCGGATTTCTCACACTGAGAAAAAAAAATAGTTACTTCAATAACACGCGTGTTATTGTAATCTTGCATAAAGGTCCGCAGTCACGAATAAAAAATTTATGAAATAATTA
>CM052292.1:1656620-1666835 GCA_028455765.1 Lasioglossum oenotherae | reverse complement strand
TATAGCATGTTAAAAAAAATTTTCCGCGCGTGGTACTGGAGAAACCACATTTTCTTGAAATTCTACATGTTTAACGAATTTTCTCAACGTTAAAACACGTTGGTACCATAGTCTTCCTATTTTTCCCATATTCTGCAAAGTTTCAGCTTTAATTTTTTAAAAATTTCGTCGCTCTAGTGAACCTAGCATTATTTCGGCCACTGTATCATAGTAAAAACCGTCCAAAATATAAATAAATTTAATCCTGTTATTTTTATAATTTTATATACAGCAGTCACTTTTGATGGTCGGTAGGTTTAGTGTTAATGATTTTAATAGAGGAGAAATCATTTATTGACCTCTTCAATTATTCAAAACTACAATTTTCAATTTTACCTACTCAATTTTGCTATAAACACATAAAGAAGATCCGCAGTCTAGTATCATCTATTCACACCACTTCAGATATTATAATTATGATTCTCGATCGATAGATTACGTATATTTGTTGATCGTAAGGTTGTGAATCCTGAGCTGCGCACTTATAATTCCTTTGAAATGAGTTTGGACGTGTTTGAACGCACTTATACGCTTCGCCAGGAGAATTTAGAAATCGCGTAATTGGCGTATACCTGAATTCTACCCTCTAATGGGTTTTCGCTGCGAAAAAGAGAAATCCACGCCGATTTTCCTCTTCACTGCAGTGGAGCAAGCCTCTCTTTTAAGACGAACAGCACATGAAAACTGGATTCAATTCGCCGGTTATGGGTTTCCTTGACCGTGTTGAGTTCGTTAGTGTCTTCCTGTGATGGGGTTTATGGCGATGTTGTTCTGCGAGTTGGCTGTAGAGGTTTGTACCGGCAGACTTTACCTCATACAATATCTAATGTGGTCCGACATTTCTCAACAATTTTATCGAGTGCCAAACGTATTTAGTACATATGAAAAATGTCGGAAATATGCGAGAGACGAAGACAGCAATCTGCCTTATATTATTTCTAATGCCGACCTCTAATTGGTACGAAAAATGGTAGAATATAAAACCATGTTTCGAGAAAAAACTTTAGCACTCAGTGGTGACTCAGAGTCACCACTAAAAATTGCTGTACCATTATTCAAGATATTGTAAACATTATTAATAATGTTGGCATCTAATCAATTACGAAACATTTAAATATTTTGTGAGGTATGAATAAAAAAGATCATACAGAATGGAATTATTCTAGGTCGGAAGAAATGTTTAATTTTCCAGTTAAAATAGCTCCGAGTGCAATAGGTTAGGTACTTAGGTTATAGGTTAGGTTAATCTTGGTACTTGGAATTATGTTAATTTAATTAGGTACTTGGAAAATGTTCCATATTATTCTATTATATAATTCTATAAATCGCATTAAATACATGTAACATTTCTCCTATGTATTAGTACTTTACGTTGTTTTAGGAATTTAATATTTCTCAAATCGTGAAGATATTGAGAGCAGCCAACCATTCCATTTAGGATAAACATTTTCTCATCAGTAAAGACAGTTCCTTTCTATTCACAATGTGTGGGGTCGTAAAGGCATCTTCATTTAGATTTCTTCGTTTGAATGTGTTGCAATTATCTGAAGGATTTGTTTGACTAAAAATTGAACTCCGCTACTCTTTTATGATTTGTGGGAAAAGTAATGCTGAATTCGATACTGTTCTTCGAATGGCGTGCGGAGGTATGCGGGTGCCCGGAATTATGACTCGGGTCAGATCAATACCCCAAAAGTTTGATAACGCATAAATATATCCGGTTATCCATCATTTCGCAACCCAACCTTCGATCCGAGACCCCGATTTTTATAATCTGAAAACGTTTCGAAACTTAAAAGTTTAAATACTAGTTTGAATTGAAAAATTGAATCCTGAATCAACAGCCGGGTCTCAAATTAACTGTCGGTTCTCAGTTAAATCGCTCTGGCTCGGTACTCGAGTATCTGTAACTTCAGGATTTCCTTCTTCAAGTTTGATATAATGTTCTCTCGAGTTTTATTCAATTGTGGCCATCGACCCGTTTCATAATTCAAACTACACTGGAAATATATTTTACAAGAAATGTGAGAATACATAAAATTACTAAAGTGCAGATTTTAATACTCGAGTCTATCTCTAAGAAATTATCTTATTGTTGAATTTGATCGTCGCGTACCTTCAATTCTTTGAGACATTTTATTTTCTATTGCAGTTGACCTTGCGTGACCTTGAATGACCTTCATAATAGGTCATTGTATTCGTCTTGAAATACACTATCAGAATGTAAATAAAAAACCATACCGTTCTATTTAAAAAAACAGAGTTGACCTTCATATCTCCTTGACGGAAATATATTCTAAGAGAATATTTTACACGGGGAAATATTCAAATTTTGCAGTGGCTAGCCAGGTCTCCAGATTTAAATGTTATAGAAATTTGCTGGGCCCATTTAGCCAAATCGGTATATGCCGACGGAAGACAATTTCGAGCACTTGACGAATTAAAAAGCTGTACTGAACGAAACTCGGTATCGTTAAGCAGAAACATGGTTAAAAAATTATATAGATCCATACCAAAACGTTTATGCCAAGTTATACAAACAAAAACCGGAGTTACAAAATATTAAGACATTATTTTTTTATACTTTATTTTTTAGTTATTGTAAGAAATCTGTGCTGTCTTTTTGACGCATTGATTTTTCGTTTAATGTTACATATTTCCCAATAAAATTGTTTGTTCTCCGTAATGAATGCATAGAAACATATCGACATAATTTTTTATTATTACTACACTGAGAAAAAAATCCTGTCGAAACAAAAAAAATATATGTTGATTCAATAAGATATACTATTGAATAGTGCCAATATCATATGAACTTATTTTAATATTTAATACTATTGAATTTCAATAGCAAAACTCATTTCCGCCAATCATATAAGCCAATAGCTTGACCATCAATGTTTTCAAAAAAATCAGATATGGCCTCGAACCAATTCCAGTATAAATCAATACATTTCTCAAATTTTTTTAACAACATATCTGATTGAAGGAAAAAAAGAAATTGTAATTGTGCATAAAAGGTCCCACCTCACCGGTTTTGATAAAATTTAAATATGTTGTCAAACTCATCATTCTGAACAACTTTTTCCTATACATGTAACCGTCGCTCAGCCTGGGTTTTTGAGATATTTGCGAAAAACTATCGCCAATAATCGAACGATAGTTTTTCGCAAATATCTCAAAAACCAAGGCTGAGCGACGCTAACATGTATAGGAAAAAGTTGTTCAGAATCTTCACCCTGACAACATATTTAAATTTTATCAAAATCGGTGAGGTGGGACCTTTCATGCACAATTACCAAAAAAGAAATATTACGAATAATAATATACGGTATTGAATCAAATACTATTTTCAATCAGTTCATGATAGACAATTCAAATACATCACGATTTGCTTCTAAATTTCATACTATTGGAAAGAATACATTGATATTCATCGAAGTAAAAAAATTACAATAACACGCGTGTAATTGAAGTAACTACTTTTTTTTCTCACTATACTCATATCTAAAAAAAAACTCAGAAGCTAAAAAAACCATTTATCTGTATAATGTGCTATCTTTTCGTCGCGAAGTGTATGTTCCAGAAGGTCACCATTTATAATTCACAGCGTGCTCACGTAGTACAAGTATACGTATATGATCCATTCCACGTACGCGTATACATTGGCGTTCCAGAAGGTAGCCGTAAGTTTCAGACAATTTTCTGCTACGTTGTGATCACTTTTATCGTGGCCCGGAACGAGCAAAACATATAAGAAGGCAAAGAAAGAAGTAAAAAGGACAGGACACAACCTAAGAGGGAGTAGGACAGAAATACAAACAAACAGAGCGGTGAGAAGATGAGGGAGAAGAAAATGAAAAAACGAGAGGAAATAATACGTAATAAAGGAAGTCACGAAATAAGAGAAAATTGTCTGCGCGTTACGTCACTTCACATCCCACATGTATGTATATATATGTATGCTGTAGTAGTAACCGGTACATATTCTCATTTTCACACACAGTCAGTGTTATAATTCTACGAATAATGCAATAATTTTAATGAAACACGTTATTCATTACGTTCCATTAGCGAAAATGCGAAATATTGTGCAACGGTTCTTCTATATTTAAATTCATAATTATGAAAAAATTCCACAAACGAAAAGCTTATTGGAAAGTACAGTGGGTGGGACACCGGTACTTCTACATTCAACTTCTTTTATGTAATTTCACGCATACAATGTCTCATCGCTGCAATTTCAACTTTCGTACCTGTATTGAAAGAAACATTGTGTAATTACTCAAAGAGAATGTTCGCTTATAAACGACACGAAATATGTGGTAACACTTTCTCAATAATTGTCCATTTAAATGAGGTCGACTTACATCTCTTCGAATTATGAAGAATTAGCATAAACATTCTTTTATATAACATTTATGCTATCAAAAGATCAATGTCCACCAAGAATGTTTTATTCCCAAGATTTTTTAGGCATTTTCATTTTTATATATATATATATATATATATATATATAAATATAATATGATATTGACACGACCTTGATTTTCAAAAATTGAAATTCTTTATCTTCCGACGTGGTTCAGACGTAGTCACACCGAACTATACGAATAAAAAAATTAATGTTTTCACTAATTCGTATCATCTGTTTAATAAGTATTCATTTTTTATAACAAAAATAAAGCTATTTAAATTTTTATGACAGATTTTGTAGATATTTTATATAAGATGGTGTTTTTCAGAGTGTCCGAATATAAATCGGAGTCACTGTACATATTCATTAAATTCGATACCTAACACGTGGCCTTCATAACCTTAACCGATTGATTAACAACATTTTGTCATAAGCAATGTTTACATAGGTATACAAATGTTTATAAATGCTTAAACATTATATTCTTCACGATGAAAATGCAGAACAAATTTTTGTATTGTAAATTACGACCTAAGTATACTAAAAATATATAATTATCTTGAATAAATAAATATAAATAGTTCCTTGAAGATATATTTATTGTGTTTATATACGAATGAAAATGACTTTCGTTAACTGTTCGAATTCACTGAGGTGTGGTACAATAAACAAAATGGCACGGTGGTTTTTACTGTTAAGTTTTCAAATAAATGAATAAAAACGACACGCGGAAGAATACGAATAAAATACTGCAACTGTTACGATACACAGTGTTATAGTTTACATGCTGAATATAACCGAACGATCCAGTAATTGGAGTATATTGATAAACACGTGTGTACAAGTAAATGTTGGTGAGCGTATTGGATTTCGAAATTAGAGAACATTTAATTGAACATTGTTTCCAGCAAACGACGTAGCGGTTTGTGGAAATGCCAAACATCGGTCAACCAAATTATTGTTTGCCCGTAACTTTTAACAGAAACCGGAACTAAAAAGAAAAGGGGAATTGCCTGCGGTAGTATTATTTGAAAATCATGTACCATAAATACAACAGTATTTCGTTAGAATCGTGGAAGATGAATAAATATTGACACGAGCCAAGTCGGAATTTCCCAATTTAATTAAAAGCATGAAGAACAACTTGGTAAAAACGTAAAATTGATCGTAGCTTTGAAATTAGGACAAATTGGAATATAGCTGCAATTAGGTAAATTCAAAATACTACAGGCTACCACTTAAATTTTGATGAAGCACACATTTGTATGGTTTTTTTAATATGTATATTATATATTATATATATATATGTGTATATTATATATTATATATATATATGTGTATATTATATATTATATATATATATATATATATATATGTGTATATTATATGTATTTTTTATATATGTTTAATCCTTAGCACTCGAGTGCTGATTCAGAGAAAGAGAGAGAGAGAGAGAGAGAGACCACTAAAAATTGCTGTACCATAATTAAAAATTTTGTTTATATTATTAAATATTTAAGTATTGTATGAGGTATACCAATTTCATATTCATACAAAGAAAAAAATCGATACAGAATGGAATTCTAGGTCGAAAGAAATGTTTATGCTGTTCTTTTCTACGTTCGGCATCGTTTGTACTTTCGGCGCGATCGACGCAGTCATAAAAAAATAGTTTCGCTACACGATCTCTGTCCCATGGAGGGCTAAAACTTTTGCACGGTACTGTATGTTATTATTTGTCTCTTGATCATTAAAAAATTCATTAAAAATCTATCTAGGAAAGGGGCGGGGGCCAGCAACTGCACTTTGATCGATAAATGACATGGTAATAATGATATGAAAATTATTCAATGATTTAATGGTAGAATAAATTGAATTTATTAATCAGTCTTTTAACATGAATCTTCGAGGGTTCAGCACAAGGCGAAGGGTTCGACCAAGAGTTCAGAATTCTAAAAATAACGTCCATATTGTATTCCCCCAGTCCGGTCGGACATAATGAGTCTTCGTGGCGACAACGGTAGTTTACAAAGAAATCGTCGGCTAGATCGTGCGCCCGCTCGTCGCAACACCTATGATTTGCGACAAAACAACCCACCGCCCCACTAGTCCACCCTTTCCTTACAACAAGTAGGTCCACACGAGTTGTTGTACGTGCATGTCCTGTTCACATGTGTATGAGTAAAACGCCACGCTCGCATAACACATATTAACTCTGCACCGACAAATATACGGCGGATAAAAAATTAAGGTCAAGTTTTTGTTCAGAGACGCTGTACACCGCCGCTCAAAAGCTTCGAATCAACCATAATTGAATGTCGCATATAACTACACTGATGTTTATGCTAATGTATCTTTCCAGAGACTAATTTCAAATATATCCTCTACCCAATGAAAGTCAATTTCCAGACAAGCACACTTAAGGTGAAGTGCCCTACGCCTGGACAGCATGTTTTTCTATTTTAAATTTTATCACTTTAAATAAACAGAAATAATTTTTCAAGAGTTTCAACATACAGTTCAGAGTTTGTAAAGTAATTTAAAATAAAAAAATCATTGTTTAGGTTAATATCTTAATTGTATTAACAAGAATAATTCAAACCTGTAGTTGGACATATTAAATCCAATCTAAGCTAGTACCTGGACAGCATGTTCTTCTATTTTAAATTTTATCACTTTAAATAAACAGAAATAATTTTTTTAGATTTCTAACATACAGTTCAGAGTTTGTAAAGTAATATAAAATAAAAAAATCATTGTTTAGGTTAATATCTTAATTGTATTAACAAGAATAATTCAAACCTGTAGTTGGACATATTAAATCCAATCTAAGCTAGTACCTGGACAGCATGTTCTTCTATTTTAAATTTTATCACTTTAAATAAACAGAAATAATTTTTTTAGATTTCTAACATACAGTTCAGAGTTTGTAAAGTAATTTAAAATTAAAAAATCATTGTTTAGGTTAATATCTTAATTGTATTAACAAGAATAATTCAAACCTGTAGTTGGACATATTAAATCCAATCTAAGCTAGTACCTGGACAGAAGTAAAGCCTATACCGGGACAAATTGAATTTACATATAATCTACAACAGACACTATAGTACTCCAAGCACTATGGCCGCCAGGGGAAGCGAGACGCGCGACCGGGAGGAGTGGGGGTATTCCTTGAGAATGCCTCCGATCGAGCAAAAATTTGCCCATGCCTGATCTATATCATCGAACTTTATTAAATCTTTAATGATGCACATATGAATATATTATTATTGTATATTACATTCTGCCCTTAATTTGTTGTGTAATTATCGTTTTCCTTTCGTGTAAATTATTATTGGTTTCTTGTTCTTGTTCGTTTTGAATTTTGTATCTCTCTTTTTCCTGCTTTTTTGACAAACGTTCTTTTCCTATAATTTTTTTTCTTGCTCCTTTTTTCAAGATCTTTCTTCTGTCTTCGACAGTACAGTTGGTGGTCCTTTGTTAGATGTTTTTGATTCTAAATGCGTGTTTTTTGGAATCTTAAACTGGCCCATTGTATTGAGAGCTTGTACTTATACGATGGATTCAACAAAATGAGATTCTTGATTTCTCTTCAATTTTTTATTTTTATTCAATCTTCTATTTTCCTTCAATCTGTCATTTTTAATAATATCCTTAGATTTCATGTACCACTTTTGGCTTTCTCTTACTTTAATCTGTTTTTTATGATACTTATTAATTACTTTCTTCGACTGGAATCAGAAGTTTTGTTTCTAGTGATGGCCATTATCAAATTTAATTTTTAAAGGAAGTTTACAGTCTGAAAAAAATAGTTTTTAAAGAACTATATCGACATGAATAATTAATTTTTGAGGTTAGGTATTATACTGATAGATTTATGACACAAAAATTAAGTATTATTAACGTCACAGCCGGAACATATTTTCTACATACGTTATACAAGCTAATAGAAGACTACTTATACGTAAATTTAGTTAAATAATTTGCAAACAATGCGTTGATTTTATTCACAAACGTGTGTCCGGCTACTGTCATCGCGTCTCAGTATGGAGTACTTATATTTGAAAACAGTCCTAATCTTGGACATCTAATATTTGGATGAATAATTATTATTTCCGTTAAGTTTGATTTCCAATTTATTTTAAAATATCAATATTATTATGCGTGATAATTATTTTTTGTCTGAGGGCTTAAATTATATCTTTTTTCTAACAAAAGTTCGAACTATAAATGCACATGATTCGCATGTAAATAGACTATTTTTTGTATACTGTTTTCAGATGAACTTTGAATTTATTTTTAAATTTCAATTGATGTCATAATGAAATAATATTCACACCTACTTGTAGCTAAGGCCTTAGAATATATAATATAATTATTTAATCTCTTAATTACTGATTTTACTATGAACATTCAATTGTCCAGATTTAGGTATCACTTTTGGACTGTCCAGACTTAGGGCACTTCACCTTACCACCGAGATTTCTTAATAGCTCACGAGACACGACCGAATTAAAACTGTTTCGACTACCGATCTGACAGTCTATACTGATTAGCTCCAAGTACAGCCGAGTTTAACTCTATAAACTCGGAGTTATTTTACCACTTCACCTACCACAAGCCTATTAATAGGATTTATGTGAGTTATGTGATTTATGTTCGTGTATTGTAAGTGTATTGAAACAAAGTGAATGGTAAAATAGTGTTATATTTCAGGGGCAGCATTGAATGGTAAACATTACAATATATGGTAATGGAGTTCTACAGTTAGACTTTAATATCGTCACCAAATATCTGTTAAAAATAAAATATTTAACCAGTTTCAAAACACTTGTAGCGACCGTAAGTAATTTGGGCACATTAAGTAATTAGAAAAGAAGCAACATTTTCTTCGAAGGACCAAACATTGTCAGAGAATGAATATAATCAATCGTGCTTCCGAGTAGTAATTTGCGTCTCTATGAATAGCGAATTAAGTATCATTAAACAGATGTACTATCAATGTTCATTTCGAGAAACTTTCTTCAGTTTTAGTAAAAGATTGGATTTATGAAAACTTGGTCTAAATGGTATTTTACGGTCGAACAGCTTGTAGATGATGGTGCATGATTTTTTAAGTAGACTTCGGCAGCTAAACGTAGAGAAACGTGTAGGCATAGGGGCGCGCAGAAAGGCGTAAAGTGATGGTGTGTTGCACGAGATTTTTGTGGTCGCGTGCACGGTTGCATGACGTCCGTATTGCACACGACACACGGCATGCCACCGTCCTTTTCTTACCTGCCGAACACACCAATGTTCCCTCTGCCGATATTAACTCGACGATTTCTGACCATTTCTCAGAATTACGTCGTTTTTCGGGCTAACAACGCCGATGTGGGATGGATTTAATAACGCACGCGTCATGCGCTCAATATCATCTTGATCGATCAACAAGGCTTGACCGAGACTTTAATTGTCCCTACGACACGAAAACAATACAAATACATTCTTTCCTTTGATATTGATATTTATTTCATATTATAATTACTAGACACACTGCGGATTTTATGCATTTATAACAAAAACTGGTATGTACACTGAGAAAAAAAAGTAGTTACTTCAATAACACGCGTGTTATTGTAATTTTTTTACTTCGATGAATATCAATGTATTCTTTTCAATAGTATGAAATTTAGAAGGAAATCGTGATGTATTTGAATTGTCTATCATGAAATGATAGACAATTCAAATACATCACGATTTCCTTCTAAATTTCATAC
>CM052292.1:1637770-1648020 GCA_028455765.1 Lasioglossum oenotherae | reverse complement strand
TCACCGATTTTGATAAAATTTAAATATGTTGTCAGGGTGAAGATTCTAAACAACTTTTTCCTATACATGTAACCGTCGCTCAGTCTTGATTTTTGAGATATTTGCGAAAAACTATCGCCAATAATCGAACGATAGTTTTTCGCAAATATATCAAAAACCAAGGCTGAGCGACGCTAACATGTATAGGAAAAAGTTGTTCAGAATGATGAGTTTGACAACATATTTGAATTTTATCAAAATCGGTGAGGTGGGACCTTTTATGCACAATTACCATTTCTTTTTTCCCTTCAATCAGATATGTCGTTAAAAAAATTTGAGAAATGTATTGATTTATACTGGAATTGGTTTGAGGCATATCTTATTTTTTTGAAAACATTGATGGTCAAGCTATTGGCTTATATGATTGGCGGAAATAAGTTTTGCTATTGAAATTCAATAGTATTAAATATTAAAATAAGTTCATATGATATTGGCACTATTCAATAGTACATCTTATCGAATCAAC
Source organism: Lasioglossum oenotherae (assembly GCA_028455765.1). NCBI lineage: Eukaryota > Metazoa > Arthropoda > Insecta > Hymenoptera > Halictidae > Lasioglossum > Lasioglossum oenotherae. Next base: position 1,647,515 of record CM052292.1, on the reverse strand, counting down.
ATATATTTTGTTTTGTTTCGACAGGATTTTTTTCTCAGTGTATACAATCGAAAATTTAGGCAAAAAGACAAAAACGTGTGACATCAGCGAATATTGTTTCGCGTTTACTGACAGTAAGAAGGACGAAGGAAAACAGTGGAATATTGACGAATAAAGGAATAAGAATGAAAGAGATCGAACAGTTGTACGATGTTTTGATCAATAGCGTGACAAATCATAACAGACAACACGATAGGGTAAATCTTGTAGTAATGCTTGGTGTGTTTGATAACTGTAGAGAATCAAAGTATTCGTTTTGAAGCTGCATTCACATTGGAAATCTTCTTTGAACTGTGTACTTGTCGAACAACAATACATATCCAATCCGTCAATTCTTAACCTGCAGTAGAAATTTTATTACTGTTGCTACCTCTTTGCACTGAACTTGTACAACGCATCGCATAATCGATTACCTGTATCTGATCAATTCTATTGTTCGTGATCTTACTGCATATGAGATCCACATACAGGGTGAGTCACCTAACGTTATCACCTCAAATATCTTTGTTGTTTTCAAAGATACATTAAATGTCCTCAGGACAAAATTGAATAGTAAAATAGAACTCATACGACACCAAACAAATTTTTGTTTTCATATAATTTTTTTTAGACATATCAAGGTCACCTTCATTTTTTAAAAATGGAACCACCCTTTTTTAATATCTACAATGATACTCCCATTCATTACAAATTCAGTGATTATAATTACTCAAGGTCACGGACAGCAAAAACGTATAAAACTAAAATATGGAAGCAGAATAAATACCTGTATTTCATAAATGTTCGAAATGATGGCCGTCTACATCGATACATGCCTCTAAACCGCCTCTGAGGGAATGTTGAACTCTGACAAGTTCATCTGATCTCAAAAAACGTGTAAAAACTCACATGCTTATAAATAAAGTACTACTTTAAATTCTTAAAGGTTATGGAACAATATGTTGATTCCATGCCGGTGACATGTGGACTGATAAATGTTATTACAAAGATTATAAAATATTCTGCCGTCACATGTTAAGAACACTCAGGATTGTAGGAGTAATAATACAAAGCAATTTTTTCTATGACAGTATTATGGTTTAATTCTAATTGAAAATCAACGTGTGTGATTATTCTCATCGACAACAACCTATAATAACCGTCAGTCGAGAATTACAAAATCGTGTTTGCGGAAACTCTGTATCTTCGATGTTCTTCTGAAACAGTGTCTATGAGAGAGATGTTTTCACAGAACTTTACTATCATATTCAGTATGTTTCTCCAATTAAAAAACATTATCTACTCTATCGATTATAGGTTCTCTTTATAGCTATATTAATATAAGAAAGTAATTTCGGTATCTTAAGGTGAGATAGAGCCCAATTTTTTTATTCGGGCAATGAATAAGATATTTTCCCTTTTGATCGATGGTCTTTTGCCAAAAAGAATAAATAAGAAAATCTTCAAACGTTTCTAGCTCATTGCAACATTAACCGATTTCGATGAAATACAAAACGCATTTCTTTTAAATCACCGTTACAGATTCAGATAGCAAAGCTGACAAGACATCATTTACAAAATTTTGTACGGTTCCTACCAATTGCAGTCTAAACAACTTTTTGTTTACTCATTCTCTAGCAAACTAGTCGATCTATAAACTTAAAAAAAATACTCGGCCTTTGGACCATCTTGAAAAAAGTTATGCGGTTTTTAAGAGTGTCCATTTATAGTATTGTCCCCGACTGTATATTCTCGACTCCACGTTTTCGAGGCGATAAATTTATAAACTTGAATTTCAAATTCAGCTAATTTTAGAATCAATTTCAGCTTCTTGGAACCAAGTATTTTTAATGCGCTGCATCATAAGCGATGCGCCCGAGCGCTGACTGGTTTTAAATATCAGGCGGCAAGTTTATTGTCTCGAAATAGAAATTGCGTTTAAAGCACTGTATAACCACTGTTTTACAGTTAGAGCGAGAAACGTTCATTAAGCGTTACCAGTATTTACGAACATGATAAGCACGTAAACGCTTCCGTAGCGTTTCTATGTAGTAGCCAATTTCGTAAATGTGAATAGTATATGTATTTCAGTGGGTGTGTCCAATTCCAGACACACGTATCACTATATCTATACACAGCTGTTACTACAGTGAATAAAAATAAATTTTTTAAAAATACCACGTTTTTAAAATGGACTAAAAAGTATAAAATAATTTTTCCTAGCCCCCTGCAGACTCCTAACCACGTACAGGTAATCCTGAAAATGTGTGATTGTGAATTTTTAACAGCTACGCAAATACTTGGAAGATTTAAAACGAAAAACGTGGGCCGCAAGATAATAGTAAGGAGTCTCAGAATAATATCTACAATAAGTATTTCAAGAAGTATTTCAAAGAAGGTATTGTCAGAATAATATCTACAATAAGTATTTCACACGAAAAGATATACAATCCATAAACATTCATTTCTACATAGATGTCCCGTAAAATGAAAAAATTGCATTGAAACGAAACTGAGCATCGTGTGCAATTAAAAAGCAAATTACCATGCATGAATAGTATCTAGTGTCAGTTGGTTACGTAAAAATTATTAAATGCTCGTTAATTCGCTTTGATCCTGTTTGAATCGACAGGAAGATTATTTTTTAGCTTCATTAGTTTTATTCGAAGCGGAAAGTGTTTAACGAAGCAGCGGGCGAATTCACCGTTTGATTGCTCACAGTTCGACGTCTGCTTTGTGTCTGCTAACTAGAATCACCCGTTACTTCTAGGATCGATTTCAACGTTTAAAAATTATGGTGATTGGTGAAACGGAGCATTATAATTCGTTGAAAAGGTTATATTTCCAAAAATTCATGTTTCCAAAATGATTTACAGACAGAGTAAGCTGTAACGAAATACATAAATATCTACATATACATTCTATAGTAATAAAAATCTGTCATATCATTCTGTCATATGACTTTTGTAATAATTATTGAATAGTCATAATGTAATAGAGCAACTGAAATTTCTGTTAATTCAAAGTTTCGACTGATTTCGTTTATCGTTGAATAAAATACTGTAAAGTTAATATAAAAGGTAGAAAAAATAACGAAATACTCGTCCACAACTAAAATTTAAAAGAACTATTATATGTATAAAGAATAATGCAAATAATTATCTGCAATATTTCGAACGGTAGTGTATCATAGATGTGATACTGTACCCCAAATTAATTATGGTTTCTGTCTTTAAATATCTTCGTTATTAATATTTGTGTCCTGTTATATTAATTTTAAACTGCGGATATTTATGCATTTATAGGAAAATTGAATAGATAAAATTCAAAATTGTTGTGAAATTAAAAAAATTGAACATGTCAGTGTATGATTTTTTCTTGCAGTCGATGCAGACAATTTTTATTTAATTATTTTATATCAAAACAGATAAATCTCTGTTCGTCTTTAAATGCTGAAAGCTACTCTAAAAGTAGAGAATCATGTCTAACCTAAAAAATCTAACCTAAAAAAATAATAGAATCATACGTGTACAAAATAAAATGTAATTTAATGTGTTTATCTATATTGTTTGTTTAGTTTAGTCCAAGTTAGGTTGATCCAGTTTTTATCTTCTGTCTCTCGTACAGTTTTTGACAATAATTAATCAAATTAATCAGTATTCTATAACCGGAAGCCAATTTGATGTACGTGGAGCTATTTTAAATTCTAATGGATGTTATTTTAGTATTGCTGAACATCAAGTGTACTCTGATCGGATAAGCATAAGACAAAGTCAAGGTAGAAAATAGAAAAGTATCTGATCAATGTGTTCGCTGACTCAAATTAGAAAAATATAATAAAAGCATCTTATATGTAATTTTCAGCACGTACCAGTCATTATCAGATAAATGCAGTTGGTAGTACCATTTTATTTTTTATGTAAATTACTTGAACTTTTCAAATCACATGAAATTGTATTAATACTAATATTAATACTTAATTGTATTAATACTGCAGAATAACCTCTTATTGCAGGTTACAACTGTAAAATAAAAAAAACCATACATATTTGAAAGTAGTGGAAGTGATCCAAAATTATACATACAGTGGGTAACTAAAGTATATACAAAATAACTTTTTTATAATTGTACCAAACTTTTTCGTACTTTTTTGAAACATCCTACATTTTCTTTTCTGACAAAAATATCGATTGGTTGACACATGTAATGACATTTCTAATGCTATTTTCACAGGAAATCATTTCTAATAATTTCGTCATGATTTATAAGCGCGATATCTAGTAGTCTAATTATTAAAATTACGCAATCTAGAAGATTTCAAGAATGAAACTTTTATGGACGTGGAAACGTCGCTCTAATAACATCAATTTATTATAGGCAGTGACATTTGAGCCGTTTGAAAGCCTTTGCCTTACATTAGTACGATGAAAGATCGATATTACCAATCTAATAATTATTTAAGAAAGATGCGGCTGAAGTTTGAAGGCTGCTTAAATATTTAAACTCCGTAATGCAGCAGAGCGATGATTAACCGGCTTAATCGAGAAAAAAGGAACTCGGATAGATTGAGACGACGAAAAGGTAATTTAGTAGTTTCAATAATTGCAATCATCAGGTCGAAAACCAAATTGGAATTGCAAGATAATAATAGTCTCGAAATAGTTGCGAAGGTCGGAAATAATTACCTACTATTAAAGTAAGTACATATATTATTTTAGTTTTGGCTCGATCAGTTTCAATATCAATTCTGTAGTAATCATTTTATGATGGTCCTAGAATTCTGATAAAATTCTAACATTTCCCGCGTCGCTTCAATTTTGTGCATGAGGTTCCTAATTAATGAAATGTATGTACAATTTCTGGAATTGTCTTTCAGAATTAATGAAGAGTAATATTTTACGAATGTCTGTACACAAAAACGATGTGGTAGTGTGTTTTTTCACCTAATATACAGAATGTTCACAATGGTAGTGAACAACGTTTTCTTCGTACATGATAATTCAAAAAAATTCAAAGTGCAAAACATTTTTTGTCAATGTATTTGCAGTATTATTAGATTCTATGCGTCTAACTGCTTATATTGGATTTTTCAGGGCCCATGACTGTTATAACGAAAGAGAAAAAAGTCTTACAATTAGAATAACAAGGGTTACAAATAAGGGTTGTAAGTAACAGATAATTTTTTCTCTTGTTGGTAAATGTTATCTTTGAGAGAAATTAATCTCGATCACTTATAACGTTATAACAGTTACCAATGATAGTTTATTTCGATCGCTCATAACAGTTATCGATAGGAAAAATTTATTTCGATCACTCATAACAGTTATCAATAAGAGGAGTTCATTTCGATCACTCATAACTAGACTGCGGATGTTTATGCAAATGCATATTTATATAGAAATCTGATAAAGCAATGGGACTTAAACAGCAATATGTTTTGTGATTAGAGGATTCCAAAAATATGTTTTTTATTTTGCATTTTTTGCATAATGCATATGTTTTGCATATTTCTCTTGAAAAACATATGCAATATATTGTTGCATATGTTTTTCAAAGAGAAATATGCAAAACATGTTATTTACCGTGTATATGCATATCTCATGCTCATATGAATCATTTATCTTGTTAAATTTATTTAATCTATTAATAAGCACTCGTATCATAATCGAATAGCGTCGATAATAGTGATACGCCGATATAATACTGAAGAAGCCTCAACAAGTTATGATGTTACGACCTTGTATTGCTTGCTGTGACTCAGCTGTAAGAACACATGTAGTTGTTGGTATTTAGAATTCGAACAGTTCAGCTTGATACTCGAAGTGGTAAGGCGAATTTTGCGAGAGTGCGTGCGATCATTATTAAAATGCCGAAAGTTCGGAAAAGTAGGGTTTCACTGATGAAAAGCTGGATCGAGGACGATCCCAATTTCATTATTGACGAAAATAATGAAAGTAGTATTTACTGTGAAATGTGCAATAAAAGTGTAAAGTGCGATAGAAAATCGCAATTAATTCAACATATTAATACTTCCATGCACAAAAAAAATAGTGATCAAGCAAATATTACGATATAGGTTTATCATTAAATGAATCAATTGGTATATACAGTAGTGGACAAAAGTTTAAGACCGCTCTAAAGAAGACGATAACTTTTTTAATATTGTACTATACGATTTGAACTTTTTTGGGAAGCTAGAGCAATTAGTTTACTAAAGGATGTGAAAAGAAATTTTTTCAAAAATTGCAATTGATCGGAATTGTTGAAAAATTGTAATTGTAATGCCCATTGTATTGCCCCCCACCCGAAAAATATGACGCAATAATTTCATAAAAAATATGACGTAATAATTCCATTAAAAAATATGACGTAATAATTTCATAAACAATATAACGTAAAATATGCTTGTGCAATACCGCTCGGCGGTACCGCACTCCCGTGAATTGGAAAGTTCCTCAGAACCGCCTGATTTGGGAAGTGAATTAGAACCCGTGTATATATCCTACTGGAATTGATCGGAATTGTTGAAAAAATACTAAAAGTTGATTTTTTAACTTCTTTATGTGGGCCTATATTGAAAATTTAAAAAATACGTTGTAGATCTGTATCAATTAAATACATTCTGAAAGTTTCGTCAAAATTCTCGACGTTGCAATGAGCAACAAACGTTTAAAGATGGTAAAAATTGCAAATTTTCACGATTTATTGCCGAAAATAAATCGAAATACTCCAGTATAACTGTGAAGTGTCTGTTAATACTCAATATTCTACCTAACACTTAATGTAATAGATAATTAATATCGGAAAAATTTGCATATGTTTCGTGCATATTTGCATATTTTTCGTGCATAAACATCCGCAGTCTAATTTATTATCATTTGATTCGTATCTATTCAGGTGGAGTGCGTCAACGGGGCAAGTGCGTTAATCGGTTATCTTTATCATAATATGAACGAAATTTCTGTAGCTCTAATGTTTTATTCTTATTACCCAGTATCCAGGTCACAAATAATGTAATATACTACTTGAAAAGCGAGAAAACCATTTATCTGTATAATGTGCTGTGTTTTTGTCGCGGAGTGTACCGTAATTGAGAGATATGACAATGCGCCGTTTCGACGAAATATTGTCGCAGAGCCGACTGATAGCTGGGTGCCGCGTAAAGACAGAAGGATTTCGATGACACTTAAGACACTCGAGTTACACTTAGTAGTAGCGCAACAATGCGCGCATGCCACGATGCGCGAACTCAATCGCATTATGACGAGTTCTCGTGTGCGGACCCGCGTATCTGCGGTACGGAACTGCATCCGGCCACGAAACCGTGTCCCACGTGCTACAGCGGTCTCATTAAATGGAATGCATATTTATGGAGTCAGTGGTTGGCGGGCGTACTACACGTTCGCAGATTTGAGGGATGCAGACGGCGCGGCGCGGCGAGTTGTAGAGAATAAGGAGAGAAAGGGGGGAACTAGAAAAAGAGCTACGGAAACAGCGCCGTCAACGCGTCTGGCGGAGCCGTGAGGCGTTACAAATCTCAATGGCGCACTCTGTGTTCCGATTGCCAGCCGTATGCCTTTTGATTTGAACCCCCAATGCCGACAGCCTCGTGGCTCCCAGTACTTTTATCGGCGGACGCGTTCGTGCGCATGCACGCGCCACCGCATACGGGTTCTAGTTTTCGTTTTGGTTTTCGTTTTCAACGCTTCCCGTGATTACGATCGCATTTTCTTTAGTCCAAGCAAACGGATTTCTCCTGTTACCACGATTACACGCTGAAATTTTCGGTATGCAGTATGCAGTATGCTGTATGCAGTCTAAAGATATGAAAATCAACACCGATTTTTTTCAAACAGGCCAGCGTTTGCTACCAAAACGAATAATATACTTGCACACGCAACCACACAAAAATATATCAAAGAATCATGTATTTTCACTACAATGGTAGCCGATTTGAAAATTGAAAAGATTTTATACCTCCTGTTTATATATATTCATACATATATTCATATATTATTATTATATATTTATATATTCATGTTTCAAAGTTCAATCGGATTAAAAAATGCATGTCATGGATCCGTTTAAATTGCAGTTTTAGTGGTGAATACAAACAGATTCGACGCAATCACGTTGCAAACGGTTTAATTAAAGAAAAGTTCTTGTTTCGTTTCAGTTTACCTAACATCTTCGAAAAAATGTCTCTGTATTTACAATAGTTGGCATATAGCTACGTACAAATTATAGCTACGTCTGTTTTTTAATATATTGTTCATTTGGAAAGCTTTATTTTCGAGAGAAACGTTCACAAGAGAAGCGTGCTATTTTACTGTAAGTACTGGCTAACTTGTCTTTGCACATCGTCTACAGTGTCTACTATTCATACATACAAATGCACGTAACATCCCAAATTTTAATAGGTATAAGATTTTTAAGAGAAATACACATCAGTCCCACAACATAATGCATTTAATAATATTAGCTTCGAATAACTGCAGTTAAAATATCTTCTAAAGTAGGGATTTCTTGATATTGACAGGTGGATACCTTTTTAAACAGACTTATAAATTGAAGCGACTTACCTGGCAAAAGAATGTGTGACTCCATTTAAAAAGAAAACCAATTTGATGTTCATAGGTGCCCTACACACCCTCATACAAAACACTAAGTACGTCAAATAACATCTGCTATTAAATTGAACTTTTATTTGAATTATTTTTCACTGAAATCATTATTTTAATGTCGCTGAAAGTAAGTTCTGCATTAAATAGCAAATTTTAGAGTTCACGGTCATTTCAAGGTCGTGCTATTAAACATGGATGAATGCACATTAATGTTTGCTATAGCAGACAACAACAAAAAATGTGTGTGTGTATATGTAAAAAAACACGAGTGACCTTGAGAAAAGATTAAAACATCACAATTTATAAAAAACGATTCTTCCATCTGATTCGTCTTTTGAAACCATTTAGATTAAGTTAGAAACATTTTTTGTACTTTTAGAGATAGAGGAGATATTTAGGTGTCCTGTTTTAGACGGAACACCCTGTATACTGAAGAACAATGGAGCAAAATGTAGGGTAGAATGCTTTTAAGAGTTATGAGAAAGGGAATACTGAGTTTAGCAATGAAGATGACAAAGAATAAAACAATTCGTTGGAATCGTGTTCTAAAATTCTAAAGCTCAAGCAAGTGAAACGCATAGTGAATGCAATGTACCAACTGCAAGGGTTGGCCACATGAAAAGTGCATTAGCCAAAACACTTTCTATATTTGCTACAATTGCGTAACCGAAAATTAGTTAAGGTGGAGTGGGGTAAGTCCGGCCCAGATTTTCCAAAGTTGGACTGTAAACTGATGTATTTTCAGTCTTGTGTGTAAGAACATGCCACAGTTATTACCGATGAATTAGTATTATGTAGGATTCAAATTTTGCTCGAAAATTGTCATTTTGATAGAATATTGTACAGAGTGTCAACTAGAATGCACTTGCCCCGAAAATGGGACAAGTCCGTCTCTGAGAGTTAAAAATACTTTCAAACCTTGTTTCAAGTACAACGGGGCAAGAAAAGAATTATTATCAAGCCTGCTACATAATGCTTTTTATTGCATTAAATATATTGTTTAGTTTTATAGATACTCATGGAGTACGGACTTACCCCACTGTGATAGTACGCACTTGCCCCATGTAGTAATATTTACGGGGCAAGATCATCTTAGTGTTTTT
>CM052292.1:1626362-1637670 GCA_028455765.1 Lasioglossum oenotherae | reverse complement strand
TGGCGGAAATGAGTTTTGCTATTGAAATTCAATAGTATTAAATATTAAAATAAGTTCATATGATATTGGCACTATTCAATAGTACATCTTATTGAATCAACATATATTTTTTTTCTTTCGACAGGATTTTTTTCTCAGTGTAACAATAACTCTAGTTACCACTGATTTGTTAACCGAGAATGTCAAAGCTGTCGATAGTGACAGCATAGTGTTAGTTCTTGGACATAACGTTACGATTCGCATTCCGTGTTTACCGATATAAATCAATCTCGCAGTGATAGGTGTTTGTTCGCGGCAACCGTAGCCGTATGAAAATTAAAACGGTATATCATGTCGAATCTCGTTAAAAGCGAACCTACTTTAGAAGCGCGTTATATGCATACCGTGGCACATTTCTTCCTTATTTGTACACGTCGAAAACTGAATTCTCCACTGGTATGAATACGGTTTCACCGAGTGTCATAGAAATTTAGGTCATTTATTTCATAGAAATTCGTTTGGTGTACACCATCGAGTACTTACACATTCATGAATTATTTAACACCAAACTGGCACCCATAATTATAAAATACGATATAAAAAAAATTTCAAATACGAATGTTCTATTTTTGAAAATTCCTGTAAACTATAACATTTATGAAACTTGTATCTGGTAAACATAAAACCTTGTTTGGGAATCTCGAAAACCAGGTTCGCAATTTGGTGGTGATTCGTAAGTCACTGCTATTCAACAAGAGCCCACAACATGGGTGCTCACGAGATACATACCTCGTGCGGTTAGGCTACGATGCACAGTGGGACGGATGGCCATTCTCGGTGGAAAAAAATCCTACACATTAGATGCGCCTAGTGATATCAACGTATGTGGTGTCGTTGTAAAGAGGAGATCTCAATCTTTAAGTTTATGGTAATTTTAATCGCAAAAGAAAATTTTTGAAAAATTTTTTGAATTATATGTAATTTTTTATAGATAAAGTATCATCAATTTAGCACTCGATGTTTAATATAAAGGAAATTTTAAGAAAATTGAACTTGGTGGAGAAAAATCATAGATCACGCTTCTTGAAACCGATTCAACTTGTGTTAGGCCAAGAAATTAGATTTAGGCCAAGAAATATTTGGTTAGTATTTTTAAATTATTATTCAAAATATTATTTTCTTTTATATTTTATTATATTTTAATAAAATCCTCCTTCTTAATTTTATATTTTATTATATTTTTCATATTTTATTATTATATTATATTATTAATATTATTTTTAATTTAATATTATTTTCCTTATTTAATGTTTAGCAATTTTACATCTGTGCCGGGTAAAAGCATACTTTTAAAAAATACTGAGCCACAGCAACGCGTGGCGGGGGGAAACTAGTAATTTATGCATTACCCACTGTGTTACTGTCAGTTTCATCAGGCATCTACTATTCCCAATTAAGTCACAATGAGTTAGATGAGCCTGTGAGAAGTTCACACGGATAGAAGTTCACGCTGAATACTGTCCGCGCAAAAGAGATTAGGAACGTACATTATCGCAAGAAGAAAATATCTACACTGAACTAGTAAATGACATATCTATATGCTGAGCGGCACCGCTTTGAAATTCTGCAGGCCAAGCGGAGTTGTTCAACGGGTCGATGGTCAGGCGATTGCTAAAAAGGGGAGGTTTAGAAATTGAAATTTTCGACAGCAGTATGATCGACATTTTCTCGGGATTACAGTACTCTCATATGCAGAATATCAGGAAACTCGTTTTATATGAAAAAATAATCCATGCTTCAATTGAAAGAAAATTCTAGTTGCGCTTTCCTGATTTAATGTCGAAGTAATAAAAGTCTACAGCTCGCATATTTGAATTATATTGGATAATTTACTCAGCGTGGTATTGCTTTTTTACCGTGTATACACAAAAATAACTACAATACAACGGTTTCTATAGATTTCAAATTGTTTTTTCGATAATTTATTTCACGGTAATACATAACTTAAAGTTTATGTTTTTCTTCTTTTTAATTCCATACACATTTGGGAATTATTAGCGCAAGAATTTATTGTCTACGTTCTATCGATTTCAACGATGTTAAAATATGTTGACAAGGCTTATTCAAAAACGCATTTTTTAAATTATCGTTACAGGCCCACATAAAAAAGTTGCCAAAACATCATTTCTGTATAATTTCGTATGATTCCTACCAATTGCAATCTTAATAAATTTTTGTTTACTTATTCTCTAGCGAACTAGTCGGTCTGACATCTTTAAAAAATTCAAGTCCTTCGGACCATCTTCTAGAAAGTTATGTGATTTTTAAAATGGCCACTTAAGGGGCTAGTATACCCGCGATTTGCAACTAGAAAATCAGAAGGCCAACGTCTGTGCAAAGAAAAAGTTTGGTAACACTGAGAAACACGCACTGTCTGATGTACACGAGATGGCGTTGCTTGCTATTTCCATATACTTAGGTAACTTAAGACATAAGCTGTACATCTTTATTTTATATTTTTGTATTATAACATGTAACATATATCTATGGGTCAATAATGGCCTAGGATATTATTAATAAAGAAAAAAATATCAATGTTACGGTACAGTAGCGCATTAGTCCTCCTGACTGGGCGCCATCTCGTCTAAACTGGCTGAACTAAATTTGGCTCTAGCTTGCTCTGGACCTTCTCTGGACTCTGTCTTGATGAACGTAATATGGGGAAATTCTGCTAATGTGCGCCCAGACGTTGTTTGACCTTATACGAGCATATTTTGAGCTGGGTGAGGGCTCATTTTAAAGAGGAAGGTTTTTCCCATCGCGCCCTTCTCATTATATAAGTCAAAAAGTCTTTTAGAGACAGAAAAATGCATTGAAATCTGCGGGTTTTTTCCCTAGATTTTTGGGCCCTCATATTATTAGATATAAACATAATCTCGTCAAAATCATGAGAAGGGCGCAATGGGATAAACCTTCCTCTTTAAAATGAGCCCTCACACAGCCCACAATTTGCTCAAATAAGGTCAAACAACGTCTGGGCGCAAACCCATGTTTTGACCCAAAATCTAGTAAGATTCTAGGTATTTTCTAGTTACAAATCGAGGGTATACTACCCCCTTAATATTGCCGCTGACTGTACAGAGATATCTACATTCAAGCCACTTATAACACGATACTCTGAAAACACGGCGCAACAATTGGAATAATCCTCTTATGATACGATATGCTTCTAACATATTTTCCTTAATAAACTTAGTAAACTTAGACAACCCTCTAACAACTCTCTGCATTTCCCTGATTTGTATTACTTCCAAGTTTCACTTAGTACGGTTTCGATACAACACGGAACAAAGTAACCGTGTTACAGGAGGAGGTTTCTATGTATATGCCATGTGAACGTATGTGCATACACTCCGCGACAAAAAGACAGCACACTAACCAATTTTGTAAATTTTCGTAAATATTCTTGAATAACTACAGCGTAATTTGCATTATTCGGAAGCATACAACTGCGCATGTAGCTATTTTTATTCATCTGTAGCTTGCATTTATTACTGTAGTATAAGTTAGTATGAACTATTCGACATAGATGTCGCCCAAGAATAAAGGTGTTTTCCTCGCTTAAATAAACTAATGCCAAACAGTCAGATGCGAGGTACACGTACAACTTTGAGGTTAGCCTGAACGTGCAATAGTTTACAAGTTATTAATATATTCTGTATTGTTATTTTCGGTAAGTATAACCAATATTGATGTAGGTTTACATTAAATAAACCGTTTTTATTGTATTTTCTAAAATTTATTGAGAAAAACACTAAGATGATCTTGCCCCGTAAATATTACTACATGGGGCAAGTGCGTACTATCACAGTGGGGTAAGTCCGTACTCTATGAGTATCTATAAAACTAAACAATATATTTAATGCAATAAAAAGCATTATGTAGCAGGCTTGATTATAATTCTTTTCTTGCCCCGTTGTACTTGAAACAAGGTTCAAAAGTATTTTTAACTCTCAGAGACGGACTTGTCCCATTTTCGGGGCAAGTGCATTCTAGTTGACACTTTGTACAATATTCTATCAAAATGACAATTTTCGAGCAAAATTTGAATCCTACATAATACTAATTCATCGGTAACAACTGTGGCAAGTTTGTACACACAAGACTGAAAATACATCAGTTTACAGTCCAACTTTGGAAAATCTGGGGCGGACTTACCCCACTCCACCTTAACTAATTTTCGGTTACGCAATTGTAGCAAATATAGACAGTGTTTTGGCTAATGCACTTTTCATGTGGCCAACCCTTGCAGTTGGTACATTGCATTCACTATGCGTTTCACTTGCTTGAGCTTTAGAATTTTAGAACACGATTCCAACGAATTGTTTTATTCTTTGTCATCTTCATTGCTAAACTCAGTATTCCCTTTCTCATAACTGTTAAAAGCATTCTACCCTACATTTTGCTCCATTGTTCTTCAGTATACAGGGTGTTTCGTCTAATACAGGACACCTAAATATCTCCTCTATCTCTAAAAGTACAAAAAATGTTTCTAACTTAATCTGAATGGTTTAAAAACACGAATCAGACGGAAGAATCGTTTTTTATAAATTGTGATGTTTTAATCGTTTCTCAAGGTCACTCGTGTTTTTTTACATATACACACACACATTTTTTGTTGTTGTCTGCTATAGCAAACATTAGTGTGCATTCATCCATGTTTAATAGCACGACCTTGAAATGACCGTGAACTCTAACATTGGCTAATTAATGCAGAACTTACTTTCAGCGACATTAAAATAATGATTTCAGTGAAAAATAATTCAAATAAAAGTTCAATTTAGTAGCAGATGTTATTTGACGTACTTAGTGTTTTGTATGGGGGTGTGTAGGGCACCTATGAACATCAAATTGGTTTTCTTTTTAAATGGAGTCACACATTCTTTTACCAGGTAAGTCGCTAGGTAAGTTTACCAGGTAAGTTTACCAGGTAAGTTTACCAGGTGTTTTCCTCGCTTAAATAAACTAATGCCAAACAGTCAGGTGCGAGGTAAAAATACAACTTTGAGGTTAGCCTGAACGTGCAATAGTTTACAAGTTATTAATACATTCTGTGTTGTTATTTTCGACCAATATTCATGTAGTTTACATTAAATAAACCGCTTTTATTGTATTTTCTAAAATTTAGTGAGAAAAACACTAAGATGATCTTGCCCCGTAAATATTACTACATGGGGCAAGTGCGTACTATCACAGTGGGGTAAGTCCGTACTCTATGAGTATCTATAAAACTAAACAATATATTTAATGCAATAAAAAGCATTATGTAGCAGGCTTGATAATAATTCTTTTCTTGTCCCGTTGCACTTGAAACAAGGTTCAAAAGCATTTTTAACTCTCAGAGACGCTCTTGCCCCATTTTCGGAGCAAGTGCATAGTAGTTGACACTTTGTACAATATATCCTATCAAAATGATAATTTTCAACCAAAATTAGAATCCTACATTAATACTAATTCATCAGTAATAACAGTGGCAAGAGTATGATACCAAGAGCGTTAAGTTTTTACATATCAGTCTGAAAATACATCAGTTTAAAGTCCAACTTCGCAAAAGGGCGCACTTACCCCACTCGACCTTAATGCTTTTTAACATCAAATATGTCCGTGACTCATGATACGAGACTGATGCAGGCACTGTTTACGTATACAGGTTCATGCTAACCAATTTAATGAAAAAAATAGTCAATAAAATACTGAGAATTGAAAATATTTTCACGTTAGATCTCGAAAATCGAAGATCAGTAACAGTTATACTTATAATTAGTTGGGCCAGTGGTCGGCGTGTTATGAGACCTAATGGCTGAAGAAAATCAAACAGAATAGTCAAAGTATATCTATTAATGAGTCCAAGGTCATTTTGAAGGTCATAGTGTAGCACATCATTGAACTCGTCTTGACATCAGCAACACAACACTGTGAAGTTAAAAATATATGGTGCTATTTAAAAATCATCGAGAACCTTCAAAAGTCCTTGAAAACGACTACAATCGGAACATTTTTTTATATCACCATATTTGCCCCCCTCAACTTTTCTCTCTAACATTTTCTTCTATCTCTAATCCTAACGGAGCTATTTAGGTGGCCTGTTTGTCGTGAACCACCCGGTATACCGGTAATATAAACCGGTTGACATGTAATATCCATAATCTTAAATTTCGAATTCACTTGGATTTACTGTAGGTATTAAAAACGCTGATTGCCAATTTCTATGCACTTCTGTACACGAAAAATAAATGATCGCATACACATTTCAACCACGTCAATGGAGTCCGTCGAATTCGTCCCCACGTCTGGAAAAATGCTCCATGTGATGGAAAAAAATTACAGCGTTCTACATACACATTTGAAACTTCATACATATCGAGCAAGAAATGTAACAAAAAATTTGATATCAAATTAAGACACTTGAAATACAAAATCAATTATTACCAACATTCAAGATAAAAAATGTCCGATATTGTAATTTCATCGTCGATCTTATTTAATGTTAGCTTGTTAAAAATTTGTATGAACTTAAATACATATGCATATGTATATTATATTTTGTATCGGGCAATAGTTAAAGAAAAACTAGAATATAATTTTAGTTTCAGAGAATTAGATTTAGAAAATATTTTCATATCAATGTGATAATTTTTTTTCTATAAACCAATAACGGTAAGATTTTTCCGTATAATCATAAGAAAACAATTCTAAGGTTTCTTTGCTGAATCGACGATTGGTGTTGCTCGTTTCTGAAAGTCTCGCTTTTAGTACTCTTTCGCAAGAACACTTTGACTCTTTTCTTATTTCGACTCATAAAAGAACGTAACACGCCAAGCCTTAAAAAAAACTTTCACCCTTAACTCGTTAAAGTCGATACCCTCGAATTGAGTTCTAAGACTTCCATAAAAAAGGGATTGAAAAAAGTATCGCGCATCGTGATCGCTAAAAAAATAAGAGAATATATTTTTTCTTTCATTAATAGGTAAATTGTTTGTTTTCCAATAAATGTAATAGATTTCTTCTTTTAAGTAAATCATTTTGCTTTTGAACAACCTTAAAACAATTATTTTTATATTACACACATCGCAAGAGATCTTAAAAATATTCCATTGTGCAAACTCGGACTTCTTGCGAAAAGAAGATCGAAATAACTTTTATCGAAATACCTTTAGTAACAAATACAATGGAAACACAAATATCGATCGAGCAAATACAAAAATACTGTTGATCAAAAAATTCTAAAAATTCTTAAAACAGTATAACTTTTTTTATGATTGGACATTGGACCAAACGACCTGATTTTTTTAGCAATTAGAATTGATTCACCTGCAAAGAAGGTTTTGAAAAAATTGCAATTACTTGACAAAGTAAAAGTGGCACTATTTATAATTTTTTTATCAGAGCCCGTAATGAAAATTTAAAATATACGTTTCGTAGATGTATGTTAGTTATACACATGCTGGAAATTTCATGGAAATCCGTTGACGCAGAAGAAAACGACACGCCTCGAAAGATGTAAGAATTTGTGAACTTTTTAAGTTTCGGCAGAAACTGACCAAAAGTCGCGAAAAACTATAATTTTTACCACATATATAGCCACTTGTAGCTCTTGGGTATGTTAATCGATTTCGATGAAATTCTCAGTATGTGTATAAATATCTACAAAACATATATTTTAAATTTTCATTAAGGTCCCAAATAAAAAAGCTTTAAAAAATGCTTTTCTTATTTTTGCACACAGTCTTGTAAATTGTAATTTTTGAAAAATCGTTTTGTTGATTGTTTGATGCTCCTAATTGCTTGCAAAACATCAGGTCGTTTGGTACAATTATAAAAAAGTTATACTGTTTTGAAATGCGTTCAAATACTTTCGTGGCTCACTGTACATGTTACTTATTCTCGCTAAATAAAAATAAATATAAAAATACGATGCTATTCAACATGTCAGTAAATTCTTTGTTACAAGTGATATTGGTGGAATTGATCGCTTTGCCCGTTGTCTCTATAAGATAAATAAATATGGTTTATTTTCCTCCGCATGGAATACTGTCTGAATATTCGTGTCTCTCTTTGCTATTATTGCAGTTAAGACGCAGATATCAATGTCTTGCTTGTACTATGTATACATCACATCGTCTTCCTAGTTTTCGCATTTCAAACCATCTAAAGCACCTAAAGGAAACCTTTAAACGCTTAAACGCTATGCGAGACTAATGTTCTCTCTAACGATCAGTACTTCTCTTAATGTAGAACCAGTTCGCATGTAAACTTGAATTTAATCATCTCCCAAAATCAGAATTATATCGAATTATTAAAATTAATTCCTCTTTTGGAAACAAATCGCACGTATAATAACTACACCACGTAATTGCCTCTGAAAACATTAAACAGACTTATCGTATTTATATGTATACATACATACATATTATATATTGATGTACATTTTCAATAACAATTTTGCAAAATGGTGAAAACTATTACGAGTATTGTGACGTTCGAAATTTACAATTTATCTTTTCGTACTTAAATAGTTTGATAATTTTTCATTTATTAAAACTGTTTACGTAAACAATGAAACGTTTTGAGAAAAAGTATTGTAAGTATGGCTTTATAGTGGAGTTTGACATTGATTATTAACAATAATATTTAATATTTAGTTTCTCGTACAACATTATTAGTTTAAGCATAGTAAGAGATTCAAAAAGGTATATGTTATATATCATTGATTATATCAATTAATAATGATGGCTGAACCACCGGACGTGACAATATCATGTACGTTTAAAAAAGAACATATAATACTTAATACTTAATATAATATAAGAGTTGAATATGCTCACAGCGCACAGTTTCGATCAGATGAAAAGACAAAGCAAATTTGCAAAATTTAACCTCTACGTTTCGATCCGGGTTTGGATCATTTTCAAGAGTATGCGTCTGAAAATATATATGGAATTAATAATTTTGTTATTTAAAACGGAAAAGAACACTGTTGATAAAAGAACCCTTAAGACACCTACTTGCTATGTATAAAGAATTTTAGAACTTTAAATTAATGGAACTATATTCCATGCTGGTCTAAATTGAACTGATCTGTTGACCGTTATGAAGAGCAACCACAACAAATATTGGAACGACGCATTTGACATTCAGCCAATCATATACAATGATCGACACGCTGTTGAATCGATACTTGGCGGTAAATTCAAAATTGAACGAGTGCGGTACCCGACAGAACACATCCATTTGGATACCATTTATGAACATGGTAAGTATGGTAAGAATTGACATTCAAAGCTTTAGACCAACTATGTTATAAACATTACATGTTTATAGGTGGAAGAGAGAACAATACTTCATGATTGGAAACTTCATCATAAATACATTACTGGTTTAGTAATGTTGCGTAATATTCATGTATCTTTGGGGTTTCGTACCTAAGATTTACGCTACGTTGTTTAATCATGTGAACTGTTTCCAGAAGTAATCTTTGCCGTAAATTGGGTTCTCTGTCTAAGATTTTTGCATTTTCAAAATCAAATGTGTGGTCAAACTCAAATGAATGCTTCGTCAAAGCGGTGTGTTGTGTTGGGGGCAAAAAAAAAAATTATTTTTCTTATGTTCTTTAATTCTTGTGTCTAAATGTCTTGACGTCTGTCCAATATATGCGCTATTGCAACCTTTACATGGTATCGAATAGACAATGTTACAATTTTTTGATAGTGGTAGTCTGTCTTTAATCGGTGGAAACCAATTTTTAATATAAAAGGGTATTTTATAAACAGTGTGAATTCCAACCTTCCTGAAAATTCTTTTTATATCGTTAGAAATGTTTTCAACGTATGGGAACACCACAGTGTTCTTCCAGTTAATTGGACCTGTTTTTTTGAATTTTTCCTCTTTTTGTTTTTTGACAGAAAGAGTGTTGTATAATTCATAGATCCTGTCTTTGATGGTGTTACAGATAAGATTCATTGGATATCCATTTTGTTTCAAAACATTTTTAACGATGGATAAATTTCTTTCCCGGAATTCTGGATTCGACAGAAGTATTGCTCGGTCAATTAGACCTTTGATAAGGCCTAACTTGTGCTGTGAAGGGTGATAAGAATAGAAGTTTAAATATCTGCCGGACCAACTGGACTTATGATACCAGTCAGTTTTTATGTTAATTCCATTTCTGATTATGTTAACATCAAGAAAGTTCAGGCTTGAATTTGTCTCAATTTCATGCGTGAACTGGATTCTGTTATGAAATCCATTAAAAACGTCAAGGATTGTTGCGATTTGATCTGGTTTACAACAAGTGATGATATCATCTACATAGCGTTTGTAAAGCTTTAATTCAAAAGGAAGTTTTGATATAGACACTCTCTCTAGTGTACTTAATATAATACTTAATATAATACTTAATAGTATACTATTATAGGTTTTGAATTCCAAATTTACCCTTTTGCAAATCAATTTTACCTTTTTGTAAATTAATTTCACTGTTTTGCAAATCGAATTCAACCCTTCGCAATTCAATTTCACTCTTTTGCAAATCAAATTCAACCTCTCGTAAATCAATTTCACCCGTTAAGAATATTTCAGATTAATTTTAATTATTTATTTCGATTAAATTATATATTTATTTAGACACACACGTGAACGGTATATGGCGACTTCTGGCTTCCGAGATATCTAAAAAAATATGGTTCCGACCGCTAACTTTGAGGGATGTTTTCATCTCTTCAAAGTGGATGGTTGCCGATATAAAAAAAAAACACGTGTCAAATATTTTTCGAAGAATTACGTATCTGTGGTTGTCAGTCTAACATTCACGCTCAAAAAATTTGAGTTTATGCGTTAATTGAGCTTTAGAGTATAGGATTTACGAATAGATTATAGAGTACAGGATTACGAATTTAAGAATGTCAATATTCTTACCATTTTCATAAATGGTATTCAAATGGATGTGTTCTGTCGGGCATCGCATTCGTTCAATTTGAAATTACCGCCAAGAATCGATTCAATAACGTGTCGATCATTGTATCTGATTGGCTGAATGTCAAATGCGTCGTTCCAATATTTGTTGTGGTTGCTCTTCATAACGGTCAACAGATCAGTTCAATTTAGACCAGCATGGAATTCAGTTCCACTGATTCAAATTTCTCAAATTCTTTATACATAGCAAGTAGGTGTCTTAAGGGTTCATTTATAAACAGTGTTCTTTTCCGTGTTAAATACCAATGATATTTAATTAATAGTAATATTTTTCTCGGCGCTATGTTTCGATCAAATC
>CM052292.1:1602212-1617351 GCA_028455765.1 Lasioglossum oenotherae | reverse complement strand
TTTTTTTTTGTTTCGGCAGGATTTTTTTCTCAGTGTAATTTAACTCCACCTAATATCGTTAATACTGTAGCTGTAGTGTACCAATCGAAGCGAAGTATCGATATTACAGATCGATAAGCAACGCGTCTGGCGGGCGAGCAAGGCCCACGAGTGGCAGTTGTTCAAGAAACCGAGCGTATACGAACGGGTAATAAATGCACTGGTGCCAAGTCTCTTGCTGCGAGCTGTGGTTATCGATATGTTCCCCAATTTCGTCGGAGGGAGTATATTACAAATGGTAATTCGCGAAAAGAGTTAATAATTGTTTAACCCTCGTGTAGCCAATCGGGTACCCATTTCTTTCAACAACTTGTGAATTTTATTTAAAAATATTGCAAAATTTCTGTGAATATCCATTCTTTGCTCGCTAATACATACTTCTAAAATGAGAATTTATGCAAATATATTGAATACAAAAGTTCTTTATATAGAAACGGAATTGTTTGGCAATTCAGCATTGGTTCAGCGAGAACGGAAAATATGACAGCTATTTTTAGAATGAATATTAAAAATACTGAATACTGAATTATTCTAGGTCGGAAGAAATGTTTAATTTTTTAATTAAAATAGCTCCGAGTGCAAAATGTTAATAACAGCCACTTTTTTCACCTTCTATTCTCTTGTTATAAGCTCACATTCGCTATCAAGTGTGTAATTCATTTTGCCTTCAGCACATTAAAATTCACCGATCTTCAAAATACGTCGTAGAAACATTTGTTTTCAATGTCTAACAATTTGTCCGAAAATTTTGTATAAAACAGAAATTTCTGTAAGCCAATTTACTTAAGTCCAAGTAAATTTCGCTGTTGTATTTAATACAGTAATTATGCCTCCATACTTACTAATACACTAAGCCGTTAATTATGCGTAATGTAAAAAAGAAACATCAGAGTTGGAAAGAACGTGAACGAATAACCTTTTAAGGAAAGAATATTGTAAGTTCTTGAAATACGACGGTGTCGACGTAAATACCGGCGCGAGTATAGTTTAAGTAACTCTGTTATACGTGTCGGGTAAACTCCGTGGACGTAAACACGTAACACAAACACTGCTTACTTGCTGGAGAGATATTTGTGTCATAACATTTGCTACTCGTACCGCACATAATTTGCAAATAACTCTAAACTAACTTCACACTGATTTCGAACGTTAAACAGTAAACAATTTTGTAATCTGCTCTAGATCCGCTAAAATAGCATAGAAAATATCTATTCACGAGCACTGTACTATACGAAGATGAGAAGATCGCCGGACAAAGGAATGCGGGCCTGATCGATAATCGAGCACATGTAATTTCATTATTGAGTGAAATGTTAATATCAACGATTCTCGATATCAAAACGGCATCCAGCACAAAGATTAGTCTATCCCCTATTGTTTGTGCATATGCCATCCCATTGTCATCTTCACATCTCCACATATGAAAGGGGGTGTCGTAAAGGTTGGGACACGTTTTGTTTTTCAGCTATACAATTTCACAGGATAAGAATTATGCAACAAAATATACAGGGCTTTACCGATAATTGTCCGAAACACGGGTCCGGCCAGGGATACTATTCTTTGTCTTTTGCCGAACGTAGAAATGGACAGTGCAATCTAACTAATCCAATAACAAAACTTCTTTATTTTTCATTATTTCTTTATGGGACTTTGACCAACATACTTCTGGCACTTTTCCAATGAAAATGATACCAAATACGATGTAATTCCAATTATATTTACTTGTGTAATGAACGACGAAAGTTTTCGACGCAAAGAAGTATGGGAAAGAAAGAGACGCGGAAACTTTCATCGTTCATTACACAATATCATCGGAATTATATTATATTTAGTATAATTTTTATCAGAAAAGTGCCGCGAATATGTTGGTCAAAGTCCCATAGAAAATTAATGAAAAATAAAGAAATTTTGTTATTGGATTAGTAGTGGGTCACACTGATATACCCGACCCTTATGTATGTAGAATCTCGAAGGGATATTAGGTACTGTTTAAAGTTTAACCCTTTGCAATCGGAGCTAATTTGAAAATTAAACATTTCTTCCGACCTAGAATAATTCCATTCTACACTCCTCAAAAGAATTAAGGGATCACTTGTGCGAACCCGAAAAATTGGTCACAATTTACGTGATCATAACTCCATCAAAAATTGCCGTATCGATATCGTTAAACAATGGTTCGAAAGCCTGAAACCTCTAGTTTTCAGAGGCTCTGTTTCAAATTGTTGCTATGTTGGTTTTTTACAAAGTTGCCCTTAAATTTAAAAATATTGAAATAGAAATAATGGTTAAGTTTAACGTAGGTTCTGCTTTTAATTCAGTTAACAATGTTTAGCAATGATTAAAAGAAATTCTCTATAGTTTAGTTTAGTTTAGTTTTAGTGGTCTAACATAGGTTCCGCTTTTGATTTAGTTGTTAACTATATTAAATATACTGACTACCAAACTAACGTGCAAAATTTGCTTTTTTCCTAAAAACTAATGGAACCGTTGCGCCGAGAACATCTGAATATTATACAATTTATGTTAAATATGTTTACCAATGAATAAAAGAAATTCTCTTGAGTTCAGTGTAGTTTTAGTAGTTTAAATAGTTTAACATGGACTAGAATTTACTGGAAAATAAGCTGTGTATTGTTCGTTAATAATCATGTCGTTCTACAATAACCTCGTTCGTCGGCATATAACGCATTATTGCAGAGATGGAAACGGATAAGCATTCTTGCCAGCATGTATCATCTTCGTTTCACTGATTGCTCGATCGAGACTCGCGGTAGGCTGTATGAGAACAGATCCTATTGCACCACTTGTGCCTCCATCGATGAATTATTGACAAGAGGGATGTTTTTAAATTGACCTGCAACCAATCACCTGGAACATCACGGACATTCACTTTTTGTTCATTGCAACACAAACCACTTTCAAAGCAAACAACCTGGCCTTTTGTATGCCAATCAGAAACTCTTTCTTTTCCTCTTACTATTCTCGTTTTTTTTTTTTAATTTCCCGATTCATAGGGAAGAATTTGATACTCTATCGATATATGGTATAAAAAAGGACATTCCGTTTCAAAAAATCAAGGTGACCTTGAAATCTCCTCTATGCCTCCACCCACGCAGAAAATGTTATTATTATACAGAATTATTGTACAGAAAATTATACATATATAAACAGAGTTATTATACAGAAAATACTATTATAAATAACGGGGATTATTCTTTGTAATAACTGTATTTTAAAAAGATATTTTAAATGTAAGTGATTACACTTTTCGATAGTGTACATAAAATAGTCGAAGAACGTTAAAATATTAATTATAATCCGCAGTATACTTGATTGAAAAATAGCTACAAACTTTACAATCTAATACGCTCCTCTTTATGGACAAATTTTGCACTCAAAACATTCGTTTCAGCAAGAACGCTATACCGTACAAAAAATAGAAATCTCAAGCTTTAAAATGTTTGTTTTTTCATCAAATTCGGATAAATTTTAGCAAAGTTACAGCAGGTTCAATATTGAGCGAATTTTGAACTAACTGTGGCCGCTGAAATCGGGCATACAGCCCACTGTGCGCAATTGGATTTTGAGAGGAAAACATGGCATGTGAAGTATGCTGTAAAAGATGGTGGTACACTCATGATATGGTGTTGGATTACTGTATATGTAGTGTTACAGGCCGAATTAAGGGGGAACTATACCCTCGGATTGTAACTGGAAAGGAACTATTTATCAATGTTATCAACGTCTGTGCAAAAAAAATTTTGGTAACATTGATAAACAATTGATAAACACGCAACTGCCTTACGAACACGAGATGGAGTTGCTTACTATTTCCATATTCTATTCAGCTCGTCGCGAATGCCGTTATACAGGGCAGGTCGCTCTCTTATTAGTGCCACCGATTAGAATATCTACCTCGTCTGTGTCAGTTTTGCTATGATCCCAGTGCAGCAGCGAAATGTTGCACAATCTCGCAGCACTGATCGACAGTCCTCCTTATTAGGCGCCACCTCGTCTAAATGAACTGATCTAAAATTGGCTCTAGACTAGCTCTGCATCAGAGAGGACCTCTGTCTTCATGGGGAAATCTATGCTAATGTGAATGAAATCACGGGAATCGATTTTTTGTCCTTATACGAGCATATTTTGAGCTGCACAAAGATTCATTTCATAGAGGAAGGTTCATCACAGGGTGGTCATCTCATCATATTAGTCAAAAAAGTCTCTTTGAGACAGGAGAATACATTGAAATCTGCGGTTATTTTTCTAGACTTTTTCTCTACTCTGGGCACTCATATTATTAGATATAAACATAATCTTGTTACATCATGAGATGGCCACCCTGTAGTTAACCTTCCTCTACAGAATGAGTCCTCACCCAGCCCAAAATATGCTCAAATAAAGAAAAAAATCGATTCCCGCAAACCCATGTTTCCACCAAAATTCTAGTAAGATTCTAGTTCCTTTCTAGTTACTTCAGTAGGGTATAGTTCCCCCTTAACCAGTGGTTATACAAAGGAATATTACGAACATAATTGACAGAAACAATTGAAAATATGCCGGAGAAAGAAATATTATATTTTAGTGATCACCATTGCACAAGATTCAGATCCAAAACACATATCCAAATTGTGTAAGAATGGTGCAGTTCTCGTTCTCAGCTAGTTAGGTTTCGCTTTACGTAGACAATTTGAATGTTATTATATTTAATAAATATTAATAATAAAATTCATATTATATTTATATTAGAAATAAATAGTACACTTATTTCATCAACTGTATAATGAATATGTTAAAATTCTAGATTTATTATGCTGTAGAAAGGAAGCGTTACCGCACAGGAAGCATTGTGTATTATATCAGCTATCGTATAACCCAGCTGGAGGGTGTAGTTCACGGGCTTCTTCTTAGAAGCAGAATGAAGTTAAAACACAAACTGAGTATTCTAGAGGTAGAAATGGTGAATCACATTCTTAGAATAATAATTCGACACAGTTGTGTTCAACCATTTTGTTTGTATACTTATACATATACAGGGTGCAGTCGAAAATTATGTACAAGCGACCACGTGGTGATTCCTTATGAAAACAAAGTACTCTTTTTCCTGAGATCAGAAAACGCCCTACACCCAGTGTTGGGCAATAAATAAATTTATTTAAATAAATAATGATTTAAATAATGATTTAAATAACAAGTTATCTGGATATTCAAATAAAACGCATAAATAATTATTTATTATGTGACCAAGTCTAAATGAATTTATTTAAAATAAAAAAGTTAATTGTTATTTACAAATACAATTTTTAATTATTATTTGTATTAGCAAATAATAAATTAAATTTTATTTTCATTCATTAATCCGCCCTCCGGACGAACCCTTGATGAAGTACAAACTAGTCCTGAAGTGGTTGCATCAGAACATCTAATAACACAATATTTCCAAGATCCGAACTCGGATTTGAATAGTCTGGATACGTACGCGGCTATAAAACGTATATTTATAAAATATAACACATCTTTACCATCATCGGCTCCAGTCGAGCGAGTATTTTCTTTGGCAACTATGACCAATACGCCAAAATCGAAGAAACTATCCGACAGTATGTTTGAAGAAAGAGTAGTTATAAAGTCAAACATGAACTGCGAATTATCGATTAGAAAAGCAAATTGATACAAAAAATAGTTGTGTTTACTTAAATATTATATAGTGTTCATTGTATACATATACAAAATACAAGAAATAAGAGAAGACCAAAAACTATTTAATTGATTTCCACCTCAATCCAAATAATAAATAAACTTTTATTTGCAAATAAGAAATAATAAATAGATTATTTATGGTATTATTTAAATAACTTTTATTTAAATAAAAAGTTTAGTTATTATTTACAATTAAAATCACACGTTTATTTATTATTTAATTACTTATTATTTAAAATAAAATTTGCCCAACACTGCCTACACCGTTACTTATAAGAAAGATGACTATGTTCTAGTAAGATAAAGTACAGAGACCGTTTCCTTGAGATTTACTACTATCGAATATTTGCTAATAATAGTACACAAACGTCGGAATTTTAATCCTCTTGGGACAGTGCAGAAAGTACAAACAGGTAGTATACGTTGTTGTTACGCTGAATCAGACTTTGGAGCTAGTTGAACCTAATGAGATCAGGCCAAGTTTCCCTTCAGAATCAAGAGTAACTTTATAGATTCCGCGAGTTCGGTAATTAGTCTATTTTGATCAATTCAACACAACCACTCCGCGTTCGCTGCATCGTTACTGCGTCACCGAATAGATAGTAGTACTACTTTGGTAACTACACAATTATTCTATACACTCAAATTTTTATATACGATGACAATAGAATCCAGAATCCTTGAAACCAGAAAACTTATACCCTACGCCCTACAGCAGGCATGCACATGTGGACGATTTGGGAGCAGGAGCACTCGACCCTGCTCATGAGCAGGGTCGGAGCAGTGACCTTGCTCGGACGTATGGAAGGGGAACCCACCAATTGTACGCGTGACTTGTAAACGGAGCACGAGTGAAGACGAGTGGGAGGGGCGTAGGGAAGTGGAGAGCGCGCCGCAGTGGTCAGACTACAATGACGTAGACGTCGCCCCCACTCTCACACGCTTTCGTGGGCCCAAAGCGCTATTTGACTATTTTGAGAGGGTTCCCCTTCCATACGTCTGTTACGGATGACGAACAGGCGTTCAATATCATCTCTGGCAGGAACCGTCCTAGATAAACACGAACATAGTTTCCCCAGATAAACATACATAACTATTTAGGTTAGTTTAGGGCCCGAACGAACGCACGACCAGCTGGTCGTTGACAAAATGCGTATGTTCACTTGAAGGGTACTGACAAGTACCACCCGTCATTGCAGGGCTATATAAGCCCTTGCATTTCTACTCTCGTGGGCTAGTACTGTCGTAATCACGAATAGTGTCGCGTCGTGCTACATCTCGGAAGTCAACTACCAGTGAGATCGGACGTTCGTTCCTTTCGAATCAAAGTTTAACCGTACGGATTCCGCGAGTTCGGTATAAAATCTGTTAGGCACCAACAAGGTTGCTCCGAGTCCCCCGCATCGCCAGTGCGTCAACACCGTGCACCTCAGTTTAGGTAATTTCACCTTTCAATTTCTCTTACATTCTAAATTCAGTTCATTCGCGACACAAACACACTTGTAACACGAAATTCTATAGTAAGAATATATTTGTCTTCTTGATAATTAGTTCAAATTCATTAAACCCATTATTATCGTCCAATATCCTAACCAAGTAATTGAACGTCCCCACATGATACAATCTTACCGCTCGGATTGTATCAATTAAATTATACTAGTTACGAGGCTTGCTAATTATCCTAGCAATTCCCTGATTAAGCATCAGGTTCTTTCGCGACATTCCAATTGTCCAAACAGAGATTTATCCAACCTAGCGGCTCCCCAGTTTCGCATTGGGTTCGTCCGCGTCCTAACAGCTCCCTGATTTCGCATCAGGTTCGTCTGTGCTATTATACAACCTCCTAGCAGCTCCCCGGTTTCGCATCGGGTTCGTCTGCGTTTGACTCCATTCCTAGCGGCTCCCCAATTTCGCATTGGGTTCGTCCGCGTTCCTTAACTAACAAATTTAGATCATATTCCTAGGGTAACAACCCTTCGCCGGCCACTCGTGCTGCTCGCGGCCCTGGCTCGTAACACGTCCGAGCTAGGTCACTGCTCCGAGAGCACACGGGAGCAGCTTGGGAGCACGGGAGCTGCTCTGAGAGCAAAGAGCTGTGCATGCCTGCCCTGCAGTCTCAAACACAGTTGAGGGCAGGGAGTGCAAGCTGCCGTGTTAAAACTGTGACCAGTATTTTAGCGCCACCTCAGTACTGGGGCTGAACTAATGGCAGTATATATATAGATATAAAGCGGTAGACGGTTGTAAAAAAACTGTTCACCCCAACAGGATTCGAACCTCGGTCTACCGCTTGGTAGTCCAACTCTTTAGCTGATTGGCCCACCGACGATCTTATAAAAACATCGAGAATTTTAGTATATGTATCGCAAAAACTGCAGCGACACCAACGCCACCTCAGTATTAGGGACGAACTACATATACTGGACCAACTATTCCCATTACAGCTTACACTCCCTGGTTGAGGGTCAGTGCTCGTTTGGGGCAGCGTCAGTGTAGCTGGTGTTGACTCATTAGAATTTATTGATGGAATAATGAACCACAGGGTCTATATTGACAAATTGAAACGCAGTCTTGATGCCACGGCAGAGAAAATGAATATTAAAGACGATTTCGTTTCCATGCGCGATAATCATCCGAAGCAGACTGCGTGTAATGCCTAAATGTGGATACTACATAATACACCGGCGATCTAGCTGTTCATTTAGCAAATAAAAAGAGAAAACAATTTTTCTCCTGGTTCTCCGAAAAATTTAATATGAATTTAAATGAAATTATGACATTAATGACTATAAAAATAAAAGCGTGGAGCGCCCACGAAGATTACGTCAATATAGTTTAGCACTCCGCGCTTTTATTTTTATAGTCACCAATGTCATGATTTTATTTAAATTCATATTAAATTTTTGGGAGAACCAGGGAAAAAATTATCTTCTCTTTCATAATGCATTTTAATATAAGCGTGGTTTTTAAAAAGTTATTTTATATATTCTTTTATTTTCTACTTTTTAGTCTAGAACGTGAGATATAGTAATACTGGTATGGAGTTTATAGTTTCAGTGATTAGAACTTTCTTTGTAGTTCGTAATTTCATAGAAAAGGAGAAAATTTATATTTATTGTATGCCTACATGTTCTTCGATAACTACTCATTAACAAACCAAAATAGAATTTCATCTCGGTTTAAAGGAGATTAATAACATACATATTTATTAGACTCTGTTCAAAATCTGCATCACGAGTCTGACACGATATTGTAACGCAAGGGGTTATTATTATGAAAAAACGTTTGTAATGTTGAAGGAGACAAACAAAATGTTACTTTATAAACTTTATCTTGAAGTGAAAGAACCATATGTCAATATTTTGGTAGAATTAGTATTAAAACAACACTTTCTTTTCTGTTATTTCAGTTAAATAATTAAATAATTAAATAATTAATTCTTTGGAGTGAGCTACTGTAAATCTACGAATATTTTTATAGGTACATATTATGTTAGAATAACTGATAGAAATATATCTTTAATTTCGGGTATCAAATACCGTTTTCCACATCACAGCGGCGTGGGATCGCATCGGTAAGTTACACGTCAATCCCTTCCTAACAAAGGTTTATCGTTACGGTAAGTGAGGAATGCGAGAGGACTCTGCGTCTGTGCAGATAAACAAAACATCAGTGTTCTAAATTCTAAGCACGACGCAGATCCAGCACGGCCGCTCTAGCTATTGGCTCTGTTCGACTAATCCGATACTGTTTCTTAAAACAGTCATCACGTGCATTTGCGTACTGATCCGACTCATCGAACGTGCCACAGACTTCTGATTACACTGTCCAACACCAAATTTGATTTTAATATACTGTTGGGCCCTTCTTATAGAGTTTCTTGCGCTGATTCCAAATCTGGTTTTCATTTTTTTCCTATACGCACAGTTTTTGAAAAACATGGCTTTGAAAAAAAAACATATTTTTCAACTTTAAACAAATATTGTGATGTTATTATAAAAGATATTGAATTGTTCTTTACAGCAAAAGATTCTGTAGACTTTCCCGAATACAGTGATATCCAATATTAATACATTATGTTTGTTTAAACATGTTTAAATAATGATTAAAGACGGAGAGACACCACTTTTGCAAAAAAAATTAAAACCAGATTTGGAATCAGCGCAAAAAACTCTATAAGAAGGACCCAACAGTATATTGTAATCACAAAAAAAGTTGAAATTTGTTGGACAGTGTTATCATCTATTCTTGCTTCCTGCCGAATTCAGTTCATGGTGGTTTAACCTTCGCGAGGTAATGTGGAGTCTCAGAGACACCAGCTTCATATCTTTGAAAAGAATTTTTCTAGGAATAAAATTAAATCTGTTTCTTTACTTTTTATCCTCTGTTATTCTTTATCCCAAAATGAAATTCATTTTTCGGGGTCTAAAAGCCCCCCACCTTACTTTTATGTGTTATCAGACCTTACCTTACGAGTGTTAACGTAACTGTACCACGATCGGTCAAATCAACGGTTTCAAAAATAGTTCCATTAGAAATTATTAGGTAAGTTTCTTTCTTCAAGCACATATTCTGGTAATTATTGCGAACAGGTCTGCGTCCTCCGATTTTGATGAAATTTAAATATGTTATAGATTTCGACATATTAAACAACTTTTTCCTTTTCCAATATATGAAGGTCGCTTTTAGTTTTCGAGATATTTGCAAAAAACTATCGCTGTTGAAAAAAATTTCTTTTCACAACACGTAGTAAACCAATTGCTCTAACTTCTCAAAAAAATTACAAATCGTATATATTCCAGTATTTAAAAAGTTATCGTTTTTTATGAGAGCGCCTGAATATTAATGGGACTCACTGTACTTACAAGGAGAACCCCCGCTCTGTCCCTCACGGATTTTGTTCAGACTTTACAGAGTTATAGATCTCGTTCCCCTGATTACGAAAATACCCCATTATAGGGGCAGACACTCAATAGTTTTCGAGATATTTGCAATTTAAGTTTCATAACCGTAAAATATATACTATAGTCGTAGCATTTTGTGTTTTGTATTTTTCATATTTATTCCATTTTGTATTTTGTATGTGTATTTATATTTATATTTGTTGTTTTTTATGTATTATTTTAATATTATTATTGTTTTTTAATTATTATCTTTTGTATATGTAGTAATAGATCTAGTGTTTCTTCTATAAAATAATAAGTATCATTTTCAACTAGTCCTTTAGCGAATAAAAATATTTTATTTAAAATTTATTTAACATTGAAAATGCATTTTCCATGAAAAAAAACTATAAAAAATAATTCACCACGAAGGGATTCGAACCCGGGCCTGCGGCGTAACAGTTCAGCTCGCTGCTGTTACGCCACACCATTGCTTGGTAAAAATCTGAACCAAACTGATATTTTACGGTTATGAAACTTTCATTGCAAATATCTCGAAAACTATTGAGTGTCTGCCCCTATAATGGGGTATTTTTGTAATCAGGGGAACGAGATCTATAACTCTGTAAAGTCTGAACAAAATCCGTGAGGGACAGAGCTGGGGTTCTCCTTGTTAGTAATGTAAACAATATTTTGAATAATTGCATAGCTACTTTTAGTGGTTACTCTTACTCTCTCAGAGTCACCATTCGAGTGCTAAAGGTTAATTATTGACTTATAAGAAGCACCATGGTTGCCCGAGTGGATTGCAGCAGCCACCTTTTTACAAGATCCTAACATACAAAATGATCCTTTATGCCCGAGTATCTCATATAGACTGTGTAAGCTGGACCATTGCCGAGGTAAGCACGTCCCTTCTCACCCCTTCTACGACCGTTTTACCCAATGAAATTCAAAATCTCTAGTACCATTTGGATCACAGCTGGTTGAGATAAGGCTACATTATTGCACCTGGCAATGGCTTCTAGCCGGTAGGCAGATGGCAAAGACCGAAAGATGAGCCTGTTCATTGGTGTAATTACTAAACGTCTATCCAATTCTTACAGCTAATTCTTTTACTTATGATTCTCTGTATCCTATCCTTATTCATAGTGCCTCGTCCGATGGTTCAGCCATTGATAATAATTGATAAAATCAATCATATAACATACATTTTCTGAATTTCTTTTTATACTTGCTCTAATAATGTTGTACAGGAAATATCAAATACTGTGATTGGTAACACTGTCCAACAAATTTCAACTTTTTTTATGTTCCCAATATACTGTTGGGTGGATCCTATAGAGTTTTTAATAATTTTTTCTCTTGTGCTTCATTACTCTCTCTCTCTCTCACTATGCATTGTATAATTATTTCGATCTTTTCCCTTTTGTAGATCATGCACGGCCGATAAAATGAATGTCTGAATTTTTTGTTGAAGCGTTTTAGTCTGTGAATCGTATTGCATGCGTGTACAGTCGGTCACAAAAATATTGTGACACTCTTAAAAAGACGATAAATTTTTTAATATTAGACCATGCGGTTTGAACTTTTTTGGGGAACAAGAGGAATTAGTTTACTACGAACTGTGAAAAGAAATTTTTTCAATAATCGCAACAGATCGGAATTGTAGAAAAAATACTAAAAGTTGTAGAATTTAAGTTTGTGAAAATTTAAAAAGTACATTTTGTAGATCTGTGTCAATTATATGCACTGTGAAAGTTTCATCGAAATCGGTTGATGCAGGAAAAATATGACAGGCTGAAAGATGTAAGAATCTTTAGATTTATTGCAGGTACAGGCCGAAAATCGCGAAGAATTGAAATTTTCACCATCTTTAAACGTTTGTAGCTCATTGGAACATCGAGCGATTTTGACAAAATTTTCAGAACATGTTTAATTCACACAGATTTACAAAACGTATTTTTTACATTTTCAATATAGGCCCACATAAAAAAGTTGTGCAATGTTTTAGTATTTTTTCTTTAGTATTCTAGTATTTAGTATTCTTTAGTATTTGGTATTTTTTCTAGAATTCTTATCTATTGCAATTTTGTCCCAGTATTTGTGTCCCAATATTTTTATGATCGACTGTATGGATGTATAATATCTGAACTTTCACGAATTGTACGCGCTTCGTTTTCGGTTCTACTTCGTACGTAATTACGTCCGCCCGAATTTAAAAATATGACATTTACTTTCATTGGAGAATATCACCAGATTTCAGGTGGTATTGTCTTCATATGTAATAAATATTTTTTGCAAAATTTTATGACTCCCATTTAATCTTCTCATTAATGCATGCTACAAGGTTTTGATATACCTGAATTTTTATTTAATTTTCAGTTTGATGTATTAACTTTTTCTTTCGGTCGTTTTCATCGATTTAATTGATAACATTTCCTGTATTTTTCTCCATGCCTTTTTGTAATATAGTAGCTTACTAGCTTATTTATAAATATACTCTTCTTTTTCTGAACATTGTTTCTCTATCATTCTCTATCATTGCTTGCTCAATACTAAAAAAGAAATATTATTTGAAAATTTGTGAGATTTAAAAGCATGAACGTAACTACCGTTTGAATTAAAACAAATCAGAAATAATGAAAAATATGAAAAATTATAGAATAAATATATACTACAATTGTTAAATTACATATAAATTAGTGTGTGCAAGATATGCCATAAAAAGAAATAAATGGTTTAATTGTTTGTTGGTTAATTAAATGAAAATGTTGAAAATACAGTTCCTCACCGAAAAAGAAGAAACATTATTAATTATTTCTTACCTTTTAACGACTTAAAAACAAGTTTATATGGCCTTCAATTACGTTAGAGAAGACTTCGATTGATCACAGAGAAACTTTGTTAGGAAAACTTGAAATCGAGATACTAATGACAGAAATTTCATATGGCAAGAACTTCAACGACCGGTGTGTGTAATTTATGTAGTTACACATTTCCGAGCAGAAGTAATATTAGTCATATAAATGTATTTCTTTTGATAAATCGCAACACACAAAAATAACGATCAATATGTATTCTGTCAATCTCAATCTTCCTGATAAAAAGTATTCAAAATTTCTGTCACTCTTGAACTGGCAAAAACTATACTTTATAGACTTTATACTAATTATAAATAAGCGACTTAATACTTCGATAATAAATTCAAGAGCTACGCTTTAATTATATAAATGATTTAGAAATGTGTATTGAACTAATAAAAATTTGGAGTCACTTGGAAAATATTTTTAAAAAACAACTACGGACCTATAATTTCGAATTGAAAGTTTACTATATCATAATTTTAAAAACTATTGTCTACAAAAGAAATTTTTAGTTATGTCGATCAGTATAAAATTCATTTACTTTAGTAATTTACCAACGGCTGATATATTTTTATTTGTTCTTGGTAAAACAACTCAAGACTACTTGAGAGAAATAAATGTGAATTAATACATTGAATACCACAGCATTTCTTGGTTAAATTTTATAATAGGTTGTATTTTTGTGATTTGTTCACAGCTTGTGTAGAACTGTTTTGTAGTGTATCTTAAAAAGTTAATAACAACAGTGCACGTGTGTTTATATCACGTAATAGTCAATAAATAAGTCTTTTTCAGAAAAATAGTTACAAGATGTATTTCTAAGCTAACGAACTCGGCCGTATTTTGTTTGATCTCACAACTTTTTACGGCCATAAGAACTTGGCTCCTGTTTACAGGATGTTTTTGTTGGGATTTTTTACTACACTCGTCGCATCGTCTTATTTCTCTGCCTATTCGCTTCTATTGACATCCCTCCGCACCCACATTTCTTTCTTCGCTTTCATTTTTTTTTCTATTGTATCCACATTTTTCTCCACGTAGAGTTTAACAGCTATACTTTCCATTTTACCCCTGCTATGCTTTTACCAACGTATTCTTTTCTACGTCTCGGCACGCTCTATCATCCCTCGATCCATTGCTCACCATCGTTTGCTCTACTTTTCCTCGTTCTCCTTAAATTTCTTTGTTATCTTCTTCCTTGTCTCATTTGTCTTTTCCGTTAGTATCTTTAACTCTTTCCTTATCACGTTTCACATCCGCACTAGCATCTGCTGTACCTCTCCACCCCCTTTCTCAACTTTCCTATCGGCGATTCACCCATCTTTCTGCTCACACTAGATTGCCCCTTGTTCATTCCTCAAATCCTTTTTGAAAATTCTCTATTCCTTTCGCATCCCATACTTCTGCTTCTACTGTTTCTTCTCTTCCCATCTACACATGATCACCTTCTTTTTCTTTCCCAACTCTCCTCTGTCCTCCTCACAGTAAGTTACACCTCTGTACCTACTTCTTGTCGTCCTTGCCCCACCTGCACGCTTTGTTATCCTTCCTCTATTCGTTTCTTCTTGTACGCCCTGCCATTCCTTCTTATCTTCGCACTTCCTACCATTGATGTTCCCTTACCGACCTTACTTCCCAATCTATATATAT
>CM052292.1:1570259-1600092 GCA_028455765.1 Lasioglossum oenotherae | reverse complement strand
TATCTCTATCTTTATCTCTATCTTTATCTCTATCTTTATCTCTCTATCTCTCTATCTCTCTATCTCTCTATCTCTCCACCTCTCTATCTCTCTATCTCTATATATAATAAAATCGTGTCTGTCTATCTGTTTGTGACGGCATCAACTGAGAACAGCTGAACGTAGAAGCTTTCTTCGAAAAGGTTTAGGAGAAATCCGCATTCGAAAAAGTCCATTAGTGACCAAAGACGACTTTTTCGCCCTCTTTTGAGCACGTTTCGGCTTATAACTTTTGGATTTGTTATTGAACGTAGACAAAGTCGCGGGTACAGCTAGTACTGAACACTTTACCTACCGAAAGCCTATTAATAGGATTCCTAATAATTTTGCTGTACCAAAAGACAGCATATAAATTTTTTTTACATTGCAATCTTATATGAAACTATTAGTTGACGTTATTGAGAGTGTCTTGTTAGTTCATAATGAAAATTGCTGTTACTATTGATGTTTTCCATTTGTACATTAAATAAAAAATATGCGTGCAGATCAGAGAAATAGGGACATTGACCTTAATAGATTATTTGACGATGAAATACACGAATAACAAAACGGTTTTTACATTAGAAGCATCTTCAGTACTTTGACGAAAGCAGTATTGCGTAGGTTTTGCTATTTTACTGCTAAGAAATAAGGGTAGGCTTTCATTTGAAAAAGTAACTGTAACATTAAGAATTTCGAAAATTCTCCACTCATAAGAAAATGAGGTATTTACTAGAGTGTGCTCCTCGCGATACGGTACGAATTTCCTAGATAAAGTTTTCCACATCTCGAAATGTAATGAAGATCATTTAGGTAATCGAAGATACAGTTGTATCCTTTATACAGAATACATTTGTTAACTATGTATTTCAAGAACGCTGAATCTGTAGTTACTTAGAAGCTTGGTTTTTATATTGCGGAAATTATAGGTAATGGGTAATGGTGGAGCATGAATACATTTCGCGTTTCCAACAGTCTCTATAGAACTGCGGCTATTATTACAACCGTAAGCCGTAAAACTTCTTACTGGTTATTGCATGTTAACTTAAAAAGCTGGTATCACATTCGCGTTTCCCGCTGCTCTGTATCGATTAGTGATCTTGATTAGCTCTGCAAACCAACAGCGTTCGCTACTCACACAAGGGGGCACTATTTAGGTTGCTCGTTTAAAGCGTTCTCGTAAAAATAACGATTGCACACGTAGTCCTGGAGTCATTAAAGAACTCATGGGTGCAATACGAGATCGCAGCCAAGCGGAAACGTCGCGTTCCGTTTCAACGTGACTGCTAGAGGCGTCTCACGAACGTTGTCCACATCATGGCTGGACCACTGCCGAGTTAAATGCTTTTTCTACGTGTAATGTTGGATGCCTACTTGTCATGCTCTTCTTTAATTTTTGTCTTACTCTTACAACATCAAGTAACGTGACAACTCTTGCACAAACGTACAGCAGAAATTCAAGTCAAAATTTACATGTATAACGAGAGTCCTTCGTCCGGGTATTATATTACAGTGTGTTTGATTAGCAACGATCGAATTGCTTCAAGACTCGTTGACGATTATTTTCGTAGACATTTTTTAATACCTTTCATCTTTAAGAGGGTAGTATACCCGCGATTTGTAACTAGAAAATACCTAGAATCTTACTAGATTTTGGGTCAAAACATGGGTTTGCGCCATTTCGTTTTGTGTCCTCATCTGAACAAATTTTGGGCTGGGTGAGGGCTCATTCTGTAGTGGAAGGTTAACTACAGGGTGGCCATCTCATGATGTAACAAGATTATGTTTATATCTAATAATATGAGTGCCCAAAGTAGAGAAAAAGTCTAGAAAAATAACCGCAGATTTCAATGTATTCTCCTGTCTCAAAGAGACTTTTTTGACTGATATGATGAGATGACCACCCTGTGATGAACCTTCCTCTATGAAATGAATCTTTGTGCAGCTCAAAATATGCTCGTATAAGGACAAAAAAATCGATTCCCGTGATTTCATTCACATTAGCATAGATTTCCCCATGAAGACAGAGGTCCTCTCTGATGCAGAGCTAGTCTAGAGCCAATTTTAGATCAGTTCATTTAGACGAGGTGGCGCCTAATGAGGAGGACTGTCGATCAGTGCTGCGAGATTGTGCAACATTTCGCTGCTGCACTGGGATCATAGCAAAACTGACACAGGCGAGGTAGATATTCTAATCGGTGGCACTAATAAGAGAGCGACCTGCCCTGTATAACGGCATTCGCGACGAGCTGAATAGAATATGGAAATAGTAAGCAACTCCATCTCGTGTTCGTAAGGCAGTTGCGTGTTTATCAATTGTTTATCAATGTTACCAAAATTTTTTTTTTGCACAGACGTTGATAACATTGATAAATAGTTCCTTTCCAGTTACAATCCGAAGGTATAGTTCCCCCTTAAGTTACCTAAGTATATGGAAATAGCAAGCAACGCCATCTCGTGTACATCAGACAGTGCGTGTTTCTCAGTGTTACCAAACTCTTTTTTTGCACAGACGTTGGCTTTCTGATTTTCTAGTTGAAAATCGAGGGTATACTACCCCCTTAAGTGAACAGGATGTCCCTAAAATGTTGTACTTCCTTGATCTGGATAATCTTGAGGTCATTTGAAGTAACTTTTTGCTTTGCGAAAATAATTAATTAAATTTAAGATAAACAATTATCTCATTAATTAAGACTCGACAGTTAATTATATTGAATCATAGTATAACAATAAAGTTTTATTCATTTTGTATTTGTATTACATTTATTAAAAGCATGTTTACCGAAAGTGCGGCCCGCTGTAACGTTACCAAAGTGACCCGTGAAATTATTTGGGTTGGCCAGGCCTGCAAAAGAGCTTCGAGCTTCCATTTCTCGATTTCCGTTTGAACTTCGATTTATTTTTCAGAAAGAATCGTAGTAGACTTTAAATTAATAGATGGTAAAGAGAATTTTGCGATTCATATTTTTAAAATTCCGATTCAAATAAAGTTACATTTGTAGAGTTTGTGTAGAAAATTCCAGACATTATGTGTGCATAACTCGAATAACTTTAATGTTCACCACTGCGTTGGTTAATTCGCCTGGGAACGTCTGTTAATTACAAACACTGTCATTGCACATAATATTTTGAACAAGTTTTTAAAATGATAATTACAACTTGCAGTTTACGAAATTTAATAAAAAATTACCGCCTGGAAAAGATGCTGTCCAACGCATGCCGCGTGTCTCATCTCTTGGCACGCTTCATACATCAGCAAATCGTTGGAATAGCTGGGACAATAGGAATAATCCTGTGTAGTCGTTTTTATACTCGAGAGAGATTAGTCTAGGCAAAGGGGAACAGGAAACTTTGGCTCAATGGGAGAGAATGGGCGTCAGTGTTATCTCAAAAGAATCATACTCGTGCAACATTTAAGATAGCACTTCGTACATTTCTGAAGTGATCCTTTTATGGCACCCAGAGAACAATGTTAATTACTGCCGTTATATTTTCTCCCACAAGAGGGTTTCATCCTTTCGTATACCACGGAATCAAAGTGAACTTTACTCTTCTTCGTGTTCTGTAATTGCGCGTGCAGCCGCGTGTTATATTATTTACTCGTGCGATATAACAGTTTACAAGCTGTGATTTTGAAGTGAAACTTCTTTGCTAAGGGGGCTACAATTTTCTAGCGATACGGAAGTGACGAAATTTCGCGGATAACCTCGAATAGTTTGACAAGTAACATTTCTCATAATTAATTTACTAACTTTAAAGACTTCATTGGTGAACTTTAATTATTTGATCTACTGTAATATTTAGATATTTTTAATTACTTCAACATTCTTTAGAAACAGTACATTTTCCAGATTATGTATTATTGTTGAGGTGTAGTGCAAAACTCCTTAATTTCTAGAACAACACGTGGCCATGACGTCCTAACATCAACCTCTTACTCTATTATCCACAACGTGCTACGCACTCGGCTACATTAATATCCTTAAATCTTTTTAACATGTCAACTGTTTGATATTGTACGTACCTATTTTTATCATAAATGCATAAACTCCGCAGTGTATTCATAGCATTGCATGTAGGGTTGATGCCTATTGAATATCTGACATACATAGGTACACAACACAAGTAAGTACGTCACGCCCTAGACCTTGAACTTAGGAACTGCACGTTGTTACTGAAAGTGACATTCGAAAGGTCACGAACTGAACATCTGCAAGTCGACTGTATTCAATTTTTTATTCAAACATACAAACAACAACGTATATCGTGATTTAAAGATAAAGTCGATAACTTCGTCGATTTGTTTATTTATTGCATTGATTAAGATCATTATTTTTACATTATTAACTCCCACATTAATATCATGATTTATTATGATAAATCAAGGTACAGTTCTACATATAATTATATGTGGATAATAATGACGTTCCTTCATTAATCACTTATACCCGAAGCTATTGTAATTTAATATATTTAACAACGTCAAGCCATTTACGAACAAGATAGATTGCAATCGAGCAGATGCTATACGTATGTTTACGCAATCAGCGATGAAAGTTTTTGCAATTTATTAAATGCAAGTTTTAATGAAATGGAAAAAACAGTACTTGTAAGGTGCTGTTTAAATGCTATGATAACTTCTGTTTGTAAAGTACTTATATGTTTATATGTACTAGTGGTTTGTTAATGTACAAATCAAATAGTGCATGTGTTAGAAAACAAATATGTTAATTATTAACCTTCTCTCTGTGTACAGTTATTCTAACCAACAAAAACATCCTGTAAACAGGAGCCAGGTTCCTACGGTCGTAAAAAGTAGTGAAATCAAACAAAATACGGCCAAGTTCGTTAGCTTAGAAATACCTCTTGCAATATTAAAAAAAGCGTTTGTAAAAATTAGTTAAAAAGAACGCTATTTAATTGTTAAAGAGTCACACGGAGGGCTAAATTATTCAAACTTGGCCGCTACCCTTTTATGGCCATTGGTTTAAAAAATAACGGCCAAGTTTGAATAATTTAGCCATCCATGTAACTCTTTAAAAATTAAATAGCGTTCTTTTAAATGAATTTTTACAAGAGGTATTTCCAAGTTAACGAACTTGGCCGTATTTTGTTTGATCTCACTACTTTTTACAGACACAGGAACTTGGCTCCTGTTTACAGGATGTTTTTGTTGGGATTTCAGCAATTTTTGTTGAAATCTCATCAATTATCAAGTAGGTATCAAAGAAAAAAAATTACTGTATATACTAAACAGTTAATTATTGTATAAGGTATTATACCAATGTCATATTTATAAAATTTCAAAAATCATAGAGAATGGAAATAATCTAGATCGGAAGGTGTTTAATTTTCGAGTTAAAATAGCTCCGAGTGCAAAGGGTTAAACTTTTTCTTTGTCCGCCACTGCATGCAGGTAGAACCACCGAAAATGAAACTAGCGTGGTATTATACTGAAAGAATTTTATTGTTACGCGAAGGACGGTAAAGAGGCAGCCAAAGTGTCTATGTTCATGGAGGGAACACTTGTATAACGCTCAGAATTAACCTGGAAAATAATTCTTTGCTATTCACCTTCCACCAGGCCTCGTAACCTGACGAAATGGTAGCCCCAGCCGACATCCGCGTTTAATTAACTTCAAGAAACATCTTTTAATTATAAAACTATTTCATACACGGGCCATGTGGTGCTGCATTCCAACATTATAATTGCCCGGGAAAATTCACGTTTCTTTCGTTCCTTATTTGTCCCCAGCCTCCAGACGTAACCAAGGGGAAGTAATGGCGACGACGCGACGCGACGCGACGGAACAGGATTGAGAACTAAGGACCTTTTTACCTCGAAAACTTGCACCTCTCTTTGTGGAAATTAGTTCGTTTGTCTTCTTTCTTTCAACCAAACTCGGCGAACGTTTTACGCGTGTTAAGAAACAATACAATTAAAAATGCCTAACAAAAAGAAACGACAAAGAATCCCTGACCACCACCACGAAAGAAAATCCATTACAATCAGACTGATATCGGTTAGTCTTTTCTTTGTTCATACTTCGTCTTCTTTGTTACGATTTTCTGGATTATTCAGTTGTTCCTTTTTCTCGTCGTTGCACAATTAACGCACAAAGAAACGTTTGTCTTTTTATGCTGACTAACGAGCTCCTGCGACAAAGAAGAAGGTAAATTTTCATTTTCTAAGGAATTAGAAAACTTTAAAACATAAAAATGTTGAAATGCATGGCTCCATCCATTAATATTATGGATAGAGACGGACATACATGTATTGTTTTGTAAAATTTACAACACTGAATTTATTTAGATTTTTCACAATTTTTGTAATAATGCGTGCTCGAATAAAGAAATTTATTGAATAATTTCTCTAATGGAAGAATCTCTACAATTTCAGTAATTAAGAAATAGACAATGTGAAAGCGGTCGTGGTACGGTTAGTGTTAACAACCATTCATGAGAGAAGTTTCGAAAGGGTATATCGGAATGAAGGGATCAAACGTGTCCCCAAACCAAATTGATTTTTCTTCATACTATTTAATAGGGCCTGGCAGTTATAGAGTGAGCATGGTTTAACGAGTTATGCTCTAATTCTTCTGTTCTGCTTAACGAAAGGTTACGAACTTTCTAAAAAACTTGAGAAACTTAAAATTGCAGATTTTATATTGAAGTTTTTAGATGATTATCACGTTTATATTATTGTGATAGCTGTGTCTTCTTATAATTATTAGCGTGCGCTTTTCGAATTAAACAAACATGTTGGAAAGAACTGAAAATCTCCGAAACCTAAATTCAGTAGTGAGCTATTCGAAAGCATTGTTCTTAATTTATTCAGATTTCTATATATAGGGTGTCTCAAAATTACCTCCGGAGCCGAAAATGAGAGGTTCCTGAGATCATTTCAAGCGACATTTTCCTTTGAAAAAATGTCGGCGGCTTCGTTAACGAGTTATTAACGAAATAGTAAATTACTATTTGTCAATTGAAAATTAGTATTTGTAATGCATTAAAAATGTTACGCTAAATGTAATGAAGAAAATTTGCAAAATTATCAAGACTTCGCAAGGAATATCTCGTGAGTCATAAAAAGTCATAGAATTTGACAAAATGGATTATTTTCAGCATACTGTCCTCTATGTAGTCATGCAAAAATCATTTCCTAGATCGTCCTATATCAAAAGTTATTATTGTTTAAAGCTGCCCGTGCGGCTATGAGTATTGGTTCTCGCATCCATCGTCGGGACTCCGTGACAACTAAGAAACACTGTAGACTCTAAACACTTCAAATCTTTATGGTATTCTACAATTTTTTGAGCGTTATATACCATATTTTTTCCTTTTTGTTTAAATTTTGTTTTGTGCAGTTTATATTTAGTGCGTACCTCAGTATACTGTATGCATTAGTTCAGTATTACCATCGTTTAGTACAGTTTATATTAATATACAAGGAGAATTAAGTATAATTCTCCGAACGCGTTGTATACGTTTTAAACAATCATCTTATACGACCGTTTCTCCCACCAATACTCAGAAGAAAATGCTATCGTTGAATTGGTTTGCCCGATCGTCAATTTCACGGCTACTCCAAACTTATATTGTTGTCACTTCGTTCATCATCACACACTCAGTGCAACATACTTTAACTCAACACGAGCCATACGTTGTTTACAATAATTTATATTTTGTATTTGTTATATATTTTGTGTTTGTTATATTGCGTTTATATTTATATTGCGTGTTTGTGTTTATATTTTGTGTTTGCTATATCTCGTTCGTGATAAAACATATCGTTTTACTAATATTTGGTAAGTACATAAATAGTTGGACATTTATTACGTTAACTATTTTCCTTGTTCAACATTTCTTCCTTTATTATTCAGGTATTTGTTATTTATTAAGAATGGAGGCGTTCCGTACACATCTGAATTTATTTAAGATTCTAAGAAATTCGTCGGAAGATTTAAGTAATTATCTATTCTTGCATGACAAAATATGTAAAGAAATCAATATTTCACCCGAAAATTCAAATATGTTAAAAGCAGGGTTGAAAAAATTTGTTTATAATTTGAAACAGAAATGGGTGGAATCTCGAAAAGCTATTAAATAAACTAAAAGTATACCACATTATACATTATTAAAAAAGATTACATGTTAATATCCTACACCCCAAATTTCACGTAGATATCTTTTATAGTTTAGAAGTTATACCAAAATGTCACTAAATTTCGCGTTTTAGACCACTGTGCGGCGCGCCGGCAGCCGAGTGCCGGTGGCACGCCGCGATGTCGCAACGAACAAAAGTTTCTCGATGATGTGAATCCTCGC
This sequence comes from Lasioglossum oenotherae, assembly GCA_028455765.1. NCBI lineage: Eukaryota > Metazoa > Arthropoda > Insecta > Hymenoptera > Halictidae > Lasioglossum > Lasioglossum oenotherae. Next base: position 1,591,746 of record CM052292.1, on the reverse strand, counting down.
CAATTTCGATAAGCTTTGGTTATGTTGTCAATGCAATGATTCTGAACAACATTTCCCTTTACAGTTTCTGTCGATCGACTTTAGTTTACGATATTATTGTAAAAATTTGTATTTGTAAATCGATCGATATACTATCTCTTGGCCAATCCCGATAAGCTTTGGTTATGTTATCAATGCCATGATTCTGAACAACATTTCCCTTTACAGTTTCTGTCGATCGGCTTTAGTTTACGATATTATTGTAAAAATTTGTATTTGTAAATCGATCGATGTACTATTTCCTATTCGATTCCGATGAGCTTTCTTTCAATGGAAAAAGATATTTAAAACAACGAATGTATAAGATATGTCAAGGTCGTCGAAATCGGTGTGGGCCCACATCATCGGCAACTTTACCCGAACGAGAGAAGAAGCAGAAACTGATTCAATTAAAAACTCACTTATTCAGCCGTAAATCCATTTGCTTGTCACACCAGTGAAACAGGAAACACCATACTTTCACACAATTACTGAACACTACACGCAGCACACTTTTCGAATTCGTGGTTATAGCGAACGAGAAGAAATTAGAGATACTCCGACGCGGAAAGATGGCCGTGCTCTTCGCGATTCCGCGGGAAACTGTGCTCTCCCAGCCCAGCCTATGGTGCTAGATGGGGTATCAGTGCTTCGATTGTGCCCAACATTTTTCGTACGATGGATGGCCGCTAGAGGCGCTGCGCGGAAAAACAGTAACGTATCTGTAGCTCGTTTTGCAGCGCTCCCAGCGTGTCAGATCCGAACTATTCGTCTATCCCCTTGCTCCGCACCCCGAAAACAGTCCAATCATATGATACCTCATTTTACGGTTCGCTCTACATTATACTCGAAGACTAAATTTTTTTCTGACTACAATTTTAAAACATTAATTAATATATATATATTTTACATATATAGCTAGGAAGGAGTTATATAAAATACAATTGAAAAGTACAGTTACATATTTATTTTAAAAAGACTTATACATATACATATTTACAAAAATTTTTTATATTTGTTGGATTTTTCTTTTCAAGTTTATACTTACACATGTGGCTCCTTGGGTATACTAAATAAGCTGCAAGAGTTCAGCTTCCCGTTTTTATTGCAAATGCAGCAAAAGGAAGGCATCTTTGACGACTCAAAACGAAAAATATTTGGGATTACAGGAAATAATGCACCACTCACTGCGATTTGATCACAAATGGCGTACATGGATGGCGTGGGGACGCGAAGATTTCAGTCGGCGTGTACAAGAAAAATATAAGAAGGGAAAAGAACTGAACAGAACTGAAAAGTATAGTTCGGATCTGAGATATTAGATGGCGCTGCAAAAGAGAGTGACAGCAGTGTCTCCTCTATCTAATCCTCTTTGCCAATGTGTTCATTCTTCATGGTGTTTACTACAAACAAGTATTTGGAACAGCCATGGAATCTCCAATTTCCCCAGTTGTTGCAAATCTTGTAATGGAAAGATTAGAAGAGAATTCTATTTTAAAACTGCCGTTTGAATTGGTTTTGTATAAAAGGTATGTTGATGATATAATCATATGTATAAAACCTGAACAATTGAAAATTTTATTGGATACATTTAACAGCTTTCATGAAAGATTACAATTCACATATGAAATGGAAAGCAATTCGAGTCTAACAATAAGCTTTCTCGACGTGAGTGTCATTAGAACAGAAAATAGGTTAAAAACGAATTGGTTTCATAAAACTAGCTGGTCGGATAGATATGTAAACTTCTACTCGTTTCACCCTTTGCAACATAAAGTGGGCTTAATCAAGGGTTTAGATAGAGCCATCTTACTCTCTAATACTGAATTTCGACCCAACAATTTGCTGTTAATAAAAAATCTATTAAAACACAACGGTTACTCAGAAAATTTTACATCAAACGTCGTCACGGAGCGTATTTTTGAATTATATCATCCTCTTTTGGTTGAAAAACGAAAGGAAGATAGATTTAAAAGAACTGGTCCAATCAATTGGAAAAATACTGTTGTTATACCTTATGTTGAGAACATCTCAAATGACATGAAAAGGATCTTTCGAAGAGTAGGAATTCATACAATTTTCAGGATACCACATTATCTTAAAACCTTGTTTCCACCTGTTAAAGACAAGCTACCACGTTTAGAAAGTTGCAATATTGTATACTGAATGCCTTCCTTGGGATGTAGTCAAGTATACATTGGACAAACGTGCAGAAACTTGAAAACCCGTATCACAAAACATAAGCATAATATTTTCTTACAACATACTGCGTTGACGGAACATTCACTTGAAATGGATCATAGATTTGATTTTAAGAACGCCAAAATGATTGACACAGAAGAAAATTTACATCAAAGGCTACTATTGAAAACTATTCATATGATTAAACATCGCAGCATAAATCTTAGGTATGAGACACCTAAGATACATGAATATTACGCAACATTACTAAACCTATAATGTTCTATGATGAATTTTTCCAATAAGCCTTACTTTTGTCATTATCTAAAAATTTTGAACTAGCTGTTTCTCACATACAATTAACTGTACGAAACTGATTCAATCATTTAACAGTTTTTAAATTATTATAACATATTTACTTTACCGATGGGATTCAAATAAATCTTGAAAAGGATCCAAACTAGGATCGAAACGTTGATTTTGTTTCATAATTAGCAAAATTACGTCATAATTAGTAGTAAACGATCGAACCGTTGCGCCGAAAACATTTAACATTTATTAATAGCAAATACGGTCGATAGAAGAAACATAATCATCCATTTAGTCCGGAATACAGTGTTCGTTCGGCGCAAATGATTTTACTTACTAAGCAAATGCTACTGGCAGTTTTAATATAAGCCATGGATTTGGCAGTGTGTTATGCAGTGTATAAGGCCAGGTGTCTCGAACAATTGTTACTTAGAGACACGCGTCCTGCCCATTAAACGCCGAGGGGCTTTTATGCTTCCTTAAACTGTATCCGCACGTGCGTGCCGCAATTAGTGCAAAATACGCGTGCGCCACGAGGTAGGTACGTTCTGTGTATAGTATAGGACCTACACTTATACATAGTATGTACTTATACTTATACTTATACTTATAGTACTTATACATAGTATATACATAGTATAGGCAAAGACCTTTTTCATGTATAAAAGATTAAACAAATATCTTGAACCAAGTATCAGTTTGTTAAAATTTTATTTTGATGTGGCGAGACGGATACTCGATCTCGATCGAATTCTTTATAAAATAATAAATAAAGAATATCGAGTAACAACTTTCTTCAATTTAGACCTCGTTCTGAAGAAAAGATTAAAAATGAATTAGCAATACACTTTACCGGCAATAAATTTTCAATTAAACATAGTGGTAAGAACTTGACGAGAAATACATTTTTTATTTAACAGGTGTTCGATATAAATCTACTAAAAAAACAGCGAACAAACACAATGCAGCATAGAAAAAAGTATTTAACCACTTTTGCAATTTATCTAATAACAAATGTACGACATTTTACTTAAAATGCATATTACGTAATATTTAGTTTCACTTCCACGTGCATGTACCGTTAAATGTATGGGCATTGATTCGATTTGCATTCCTATTAGCTGACTAGTTAATTGTTTTAATCCCACTGTCCAATCTTAAACGTTCTTGTTGCGATAGCAAATTGGATTATCATGTTTAACCACTTGCGGCACTATTTTCTTTACAGTTACAGTGATTAAAAAGTCTTTATCCTCGAAAATGTATATTTCTTTTTTTTATGTTTGCAAAGTATAAATATTTTTCGATCAAAGATTCAATTCATTTAAGTAGTTGAAAGAATGATGATAATTCAAAGTAATTCTGAATTTGTTTGTAATAAGAAAATAATTTGTTAGAATTTTTATTAAACAAGAAAATCTAGCACACTATATTCTAAACTCCCTTATGCATCTTTAGACGGCATACATCTGTCAAACTTAATTCTCTATTAAATAGAGCAGGCAGACTTCCCGATCGAAACGACAGTTTCGATGAACCGTGAAATTCGCTAGAACTAGCAATCGTCGAGGCATGAAATTTGTCATCGAGACTTTCATAGGGTCCAACGTTATTCTACCATATTGTGCCGCACGCGTATAAGTAAATTCGACAATGAATATAACGTACGTACAACAGCTTCATTTGATAGCATTAGCTAGTATTTTTTAATCTTAAATGTTCATGATACAAGAGTACTTTACTGAATTCTTAAATACAATAGGAGAAAGTACATATATCGTTTACTTTAAAAATTTACTGTTCGTAGAACAAATCTATCTTTTTCTCGGACAGTCAATAGATATCAAACATATGTACATATGTCAATGTTAGTTTATTAATATCTAATGACACAAAACTACAATTACATGACTCAAAGTAAATGCAAATGTTTTCAAGCATACACGAACAAGAATGCAATGTAATAAGATTCGTTTTCTACGAAAGATTTTCATATCATTAATTTACAAACAATTAACATGAAGTTTTTTAGTAGTCGAAGTCCATGTTGATAGGATGAATACGAGAAATATATACTTGCTAAGTTACTACTTTTGAAAATTGTATGTCATTATGTAAAAATTGTTTAGTTTTCTTACAGACGCAATTCAATTCAATCTTGAAAATGGTCCAAATTAGTGACCGAAACGTCGGTTACTTGAAAATTAGCAAAATTGCTTAGTTAATTTTTTCTTTTTTTTTTTTGTATTTAACGATCGAACCGTAGCGTCGATATCATTTAACAATTGTTATTAACAATAATACGATCGATATAAATAAGTTGGTAATTGTGCATAAAAGGTCCCACCTCACCGATTTCGATGATTTTTTAATATGTTGTCAGGGTGAAGATTCTGAACAACTTTTTCCTATACATGTAACCGTCGCTCAGTCTTCGTTTTTGAGATATTTGCGAGAAACTGCAGCTACTACTACATTGAATTTTGCCTATACGTGCATATGCATCGATCAAAATTTGCGACGCAAAGAAGGGGAGCGTATGGGAAATGCTATGACATAGTTCATAGCCTTTCCCATACGCTCCCCTTCTTTGCGTCGCAAATTTTGATCGTTCATTATTTTTTCTATGATTTTCTATGATTCTATCATTGAAACAATCGGCTTGTGATAGTTAAATTATGATATAAATATTCTTGATTCAATTTTGTCTAAATGTCTTGCAAATACTGCATCAAGAGTTGTTCCTGATCTTGTTGTCGCTTCATTAGGATTATTTACCATTTCCAATCTTAATTTACTTCTAAACATTACTAGACTGCAAGAAGTTTCACTTCTGCCGCGCGAGGTTTTTTTTATATAACGTATAGCATTCAAGTAATTGTCATTTAAAGATTAAAAGCGACCTCTCTGTACAGAGTGTCCCGTAACCAGTGACCGTAGCGAGCATGGGGCGATTCTACATGAAAAACGAGCTACATGAAATATGAGGGTTTATTTTTCAAGAAAAATAAGTTTGAATATTTGTCAAGTACGCCTGCACTTGATCCAGTTGCAACTCGACGGATTTCACTGTGGAGTCGATACCTCTATTCCTGTTTGTAAACATTTCCAATGCATACAATATTCCGTACACAGATCGGTGGTCGAGTCGACAATAGTAAAAGTACTTATCTTTCACGAAGTCGGTCAATTTACACAAGCTAATAGGTGTTTCGGTTATTTTACAATACTCTGCGTACTATTTCTTTTGAAGTCAACTTCTTAATTCCTTGTTTAATATCGATTGTTAATTTAGGAATACTAATTTTGGAAATTACTTAAAAATTTACTTTGGGATATAAAGATACATGAAGAATATATCACAATAACAAAAAATCAATAATACTCTCCATTTTAAAAAATGTTGGGGGCCCCTTTCTCCCCAAAAAATTATTTCGAAAAATTAAATATGTACATATTAAAATATTAGCCCTCGTTAACCGTTTAATTAAACAAAAATTAAGTCCATATCTTCATTAGATTCCAAGAAAACAGCTTGTAATACTTTATCTAGTACACCTTGTATACTGATTAAAAAGTCTTACTTTTCAATAATACATTCAATCTTTCATTAAGGCATTTCTAGGAACAATTGCATTCCAGAATCGATGCATGATAAAACTTCTCTGCACTTCCTTCAAGTCGCGCCCCGTTTCCTTTCCCTTATTCTTTTCAGATCCTTGGTTTTATTTTTCCTTTTTGCATTCAAATGTCTTTGGCTTTGCTCGAACGACATTCGACTGTGTTACAAACGGCGTGGTCCATGGTATTCTCTTGTGACGACTTTTTCTGTTGGAAATTTTGGCGTATCACAGTATTTTTTCGTGATGCTCAACCAGTCGAAAATCTATGTATAGTTGTACATCGTTTGAAGTCATCAATTTCGACACGGCTTATAAAGAGACTACTTCCACTCATCATCGTTATGGGTACACTTCACTTTCCCGGACTCAAAATTTCTGCGTTTCTCCTATAAATTATTACGTGTTTGGTATGTAATCCAGTAGATTTGTACCCGGAGAACCTGCAGATCGAAGTTTCGATCCTGCAGGATCATTAGTTCAGGAGTTATGGTTGCTTAAAGTTGAGCAATTTGTAGTTTAGGGCACTGCTGCCATAGGGAAAAAATTATCGCAGCGAGTTCATGGGGCACTCAATCGAATCGGCAGAATCTCTGCTTCAATCTGACGTTCGGATCATGGTATTACGATCATTTTTCGCCGAGATATAACGAGTTAAAGGAAAAATGGAAATTGTGCATTTTTTAGAAATGCACATATTTTCAGAAACACCTGGTACATCGAAATGTTAATGAAATTGAAAAAACAAAAGGAGTGCCTTGAAGAGAAAAAAACGCTCTTTCTATTGCTTTTTCGCACAAAATTCTATGATCATTTTTTCGCTTTCTGCAGCCAGTTAAAGTTAAAAAGCCCATATTTACTTCAATGTTGAATAACTGGAATAAAAAAATCGCACAATATTCAACAACCACACAATTTACACAGGAAAGATAGCCCCTCCAAATGATATCAACGCGATTTATCAAAAAAATTTGTTGCTCCCCGTGAGATGTTCCAAAGTTGCACAAAGTTTTTGTTAACCGTCAATGTCGTCTTCATCTCGCTATAACTTTGTAAAAAACCAACATAGCAACAATAACAACATCCGAAACTAGAGGTTTCAGGCTTTCAAACCATTGTTTAACGATATCGATACCAATTTTTCGGGTTCGCACAAGTGATCCCTTAATTCTTTTGGGGAGTGTATATGCCGAACACTTTAATATTGGAATAGTTTTTGCCGATAATCGCCAATTGTTGCTGTAAACGTATATGTATAAATATAAAGAACGTATTCGTTAAAAGTAATACACGGGGCAGAGTAACTTTATAAATAATAATGTAAAGCCACTGACGTGGAGTGTTTCCAATAGGTTTCAAAAGAATCTTGATTCATGTTGGATTTTATCGAATAAATCGAATAAATACTTAGATTCGCACTCGCAATGCAACAAATTACCTTAGAAATACTGAAATAGAGATTAATAACGTTACAGATATTGAAATCAACACATTCTCTAGTTCACAATTAATTACTAACGCGAACATTAATTATCCAGATTCGTATGATAAAGAGAAGTTTGAAATACAAATGGAAATGTTGCAGGACGTGATTGCAGATATGCAAACGAACACGCGGCGTCTGTAATTCTACACGCAAATATATTCATTCAATTACATCCATTTACGTACTTTCATTCAATTTTCTTCTTGTTTTCCTCTATGCAGAGTTGTGTTCCTTCTTACATTTCTTAACATTTCTCCACTTATAATTGCAAGAACTAGAACTAGTATTGCAAATTATATTCACTTAACACTTTGATGGCCGCCATTTTGCTCGTTTGACTGTCACTCGTCCCAGCTGTATTTTGCATAAATTCTACCCTCCCCCCCCTCCTGCTGCACAGTGTGACAAATGGCCATTTTAGATGGACAAAATTCTAAATCGCCTATTTTTCTATATTTATCAATCAATATGTTTACAGTTGTAAACATATTAGTATGTTTACAGCAAAATTATTACATTTTTATAACAGTCAGTTAGTTTTTGTTAATTAAACAATATATTTTAAGCGAAGGTAAACTTTACTGTATGGAGCGACTGCAGATCGAAGTTTCGATTCTGTAGGATCAATGGTTCAGGAGCTATGCTTGCTTAAAGTTGAGCAATCTGCAGTGTTTTTGACAGATAAGGGCGCCGCCACTTACGAGCTGAACCTCCGGTCCTTCCCCCCCCCCCCATCTAATCACCAACGTTGGTTACTCAGCGGCACTCGACCGTCACTACCAATATGGCGGCGCCCTAACCTGTCAAAAACACTACAAATTGCTCAACTTTAAGCAAGCATAGCTCCTGAACCATTGATCCTACAGACCTACAAGATCGAAACTTGGATCTGCAGCCGCCCCGGGTTAAAATCTACTGGATTACATACCAAATACGTCATAATTTATAGGAGAAGTCCGGTAAAGAAAAAAGCAGCCTAAATATAAAATACAACAAATTTATTTGGTTCCCCCTTCTTAAAAATCGTCTCGAAAAATTGCAAATTGCATAAACTTCCCCAGTCTACTAATAATTTTCGTGTAAGTGGTAGTGTGTATTAGCTGCTTCGTACTCGCCATGAGTATTGTTTAATAACATCTTACCTTTTTATTGTTATTGTAGCAGAATTAGAAAATAACATTAGAGACATCCGAATAATTTTATTAAAATAAGATTTTTTCTTTCAGAATTGTGTAGTGATGGGTTGTATTTTGCAATTCAAGTATGCATATAATAACATAACATTAAACCTTGAAATAACGTTATTGGCCTATTATGCAACGTCTCAATTAGTGTATTACAAGTTTATACATGAGTTGTTTCTTATTTTTGAATACAGGAGAACTAGTTAACTTCCTGATTTTATAGGAAAGTTATTGTTTTACAGTAGATTTTACCTAGATTTACGAAGAGTTCTGTGTGTGTTGGGAAAGGTTGTTAACCTTTTGAAAGTCTCATCTTATAAAATAAGCGAGGAATCGATCGAGCGATACGGAGAGGAGCATGACTTTGTAACTTTGTCCAACATCCTTAACTCTCTGTAGCTAAACTCTACATATAGTTCCTACAATAAAGAACACTTATTGTTTTATGAAATATAGCATCTGACAAATGCACTTGTTTGTTACTTGTATGGGTGCGAGATTACAGTTTTTTTCCTAACTACTTTTATTTGGTTAAACATGTAACTTAATTGCTGATTGCATGCACATGTTTGACCACTAGGAATTAATTTTTTAATTGTTGGTTGACTCATCGCTTTGATTACGTTCCAGTTGGTATTAACTAATAATTGTTGGAGTTAACAAAAAAATTACAAAGATGACCCGATAGGGCGATGACATTCAGTACAGCATTGATTACAATTTTAAGTAAATTAATTCTGGCATTAATTATGGTTTTAATTAAATATCGTTAGTTACCTCCTCCTTTCGAAATTGACGAGCATTTCATTGATAAACAGAGCGAGTCAATTAAATTTAAAACGATGTAGCAAAAAAACTTCTGTGCTCAAGCCAAAATTCAAAAAGTTATGCTACTTCGCATACAAGTAGAGTAAGTTATGCCTAATACAACCCAATTTTTTCGTCCTACTTCTCGCATTAGAGAGGTGAAATTAACCCTTGAAAAAATGTCAATATTTTCTTTTTCGTGAAACATTTTTTTTTTTTAAATGCATTTAAACATTTTTGGTTACACAGTTTGGTAGACACAATAGTACTATGCAACTTTCGTTTGAACTTTTTTTTAATATCATTTGTTGTTTTTCAGATATTTCACGAAAAAGAAAATATTGAAATTTTTTCAAGGGCTGATTCAATTTAGTAAAAAATTTAATTAAAAATAGGTTTTTATTAGGTATTGTAGTAACTAACTCTACTTGTGTGCAAAGTTTTATAATTTTTTGTATTTACCGGTTCGATAACTTCCTTGCCAGTAACGCTATTTGAAATTTCGAAACTAGTAGAATCATTAAATGGAAGGTTTGTATCAATACACGAAATTCATAAGAATGAGATAATAGACCAGTAGAATCAAAGGGAAGAAAAACTATGGTCCCGTTTTCAAAAAAAAATATGTTGCTTCTGATTAGTTTGCGTTTACAGTTCCTTGGTCGCCAAAAATGACGGTAAACAAGAGTAGTGAATGAAGAAGCCGTACTGAAAATTGGTAGAGTGACTCTGCGCGGAAGTACATAGCAATATAAATACTTAAGTTGGAGCTTATGGAACTGGATGTTACTTACGTAACACTGCGAAATGAGAGGACTCGGGAGATTGGAAGACCTCATCTTGTGAATCCTTCATATCTCATGATAAATATGATCTTGTATCATTTATTGTGGCTGGCAAAGTTAGAGCGAAAGTGGCTTGATTATGTTTGCTTTGGTACTAAAATGAGCTGCACCACCTTTCAAAGAGTAAATCGTTCTACAGTTTTATCGTTGACGAAAACACGAACATTGCCTTTTTACGTTGTTTGTATAATCTCATTTTCGAAACGTATATTTCGTGGTCAGCTTTTCATATTATCTATAACTTTAGCTTTGTTTTTAAATAAGGAGTGCCAATCACTAGACTGCGAATCTTTATGCATTTTTGAAGAAATTGGTTGGATGAGATATAAAACAGTAAAAGATTAGAAGAATTTAAGAATATTGTAATGTTGTTTTCAATGTAACAGTCATTAAGAGATGAAATCAATTTTTATTTTATTCCTGAAACCCTCAATCAATGCAGAACATTTTTATTGTGCATGAGTATGTATGTATGTATAAACTTAAAGGATATTAGTAAAAATATAATATAACCTAGCTTATTTTTTAAACAAAAATAAAATTCTCCCGATGAATCTTCGATTGATTTCTTTGCTCGTATATACCGAGTGATTCACGAGAAACAGGCCACCTAAATAGATCAGTTAGACTTGAAAATAGAAGAAAATGTTAGAGAGAAAGGTTGTACTGTTCAAGGTGGCAAATATGATGATACAAAAGAGTTTTCTGATTGTTGCCATTTTCAAGGTCTTCTGAAGGTCATTGATGCTTTTTAAATGACAGCATATATTTTTAACATCATAGTGTCGTAGCTGGTGTCAAGACGAGTTCAATGATAATGTTCTTTGTTTGTTGTTTACAATTTTATATTGTAAACCAGTGGCTATACATTCATTATATGTAGATTATAGAGATTAATGTGTTAAAGTATGAAGCGAGTCAGCATGAAGATATCCAGCACTGTAATTAAAACTACTCAAAATACTTGAAAGTTTTGTGCAAAATACTCGGGTCCGACAATAATTATTCTTCCAAGTGCGAAATTAATTCTGTGGCCGTTTTTAAGCACTCAGCTGGGAACCGTGAGAGGACAATTTATTTTATTTTAAAATACAAGAGAGCAATTGTTTAAGTCCTGGACTCTGCGTTGATGTTTTCTAGGTTTCCTTTTTAGTTATCGAAGTTTACACGCGTACATCCAAAAAGTCTAAGGGTTCGAAAAACTTATAAATAAGAATTTATTTACATGTGTTCGTCGCAATACATACTTTTGAATCTTGAATCTGACTGAATTTTCCAAGCGAATGATATTCATTTGAATAAATGATATTCATTTTTCATTTGATGTTTGTATGATTAATAAATCGGAAGAATGGATGCTGAGCCGAAAATGTTTCACATAAACATTTCAGGAAATTAAGAAATGTTTGCTGGTAAAGCCAAAGAGTTGTAGCTTTGCGAAGAAAAAATACATTTCCTCGTAGAAGAAAATTTGTTAGGAGGTGGTGAATTTTCTAAAAATGAAAGGCTATTTATCTTCTTACCCTACTACGCCCGTTAAATATCACACAAGAGTCCACTAGAGGAGCCCCTTAGGTGGCTCGGTGAATTTGCATGTGGCGGAAAGTTGCGACTGGAACTCTCCACGCCCCGGTTCGGTGATTTCGCGGGTTATCTCCTCCGTCTAGGGGTAAAGTATGCAGGCATGTATGTATACATATACAACTACATGCCTGCATCTAGAGAAGAGATCGAAAAGGATCTGTTGCCTGACCATTCGCAGCTAGTTCATCTTTGCTCCTCCTTACCTATGCCAAACGATGATTGGATCCGTTTCATAGACTCTCCTGATATAGACAAAATGGCTATTCCGAGTCACTATTACCAAGATCAAATTTTTACCCTTATTCTAAATCACCCTGTCTACAGAGTGCACCGAAAATCGTAGTACAACCGGCCGAATAGCGATTCTCCACGCAAAAATGAGTCAAAGTATAAAGGAAGAATTGTTTTTCCTTCGACACTTTGTTTTCGAGTAAAACAAGTTGAAAAATATTGGATTATCAATAAGTTACCAGCACAATGAACTTGCAGTTCGTTGTCAAAAATGAATCAAAAGGCTGCGTATCGATTACAATGTCAATGCAAATAGGAAAGTTTTTTATTTTTCATTCTCTTTTTACAGAACTTTTACCAATGTATTTGTAGCACTTTTCTAATTAAAATTAGTCTAAATACGGCATAATTCGGACCATATTTACTGATTTAAGGTGTGATAATAACTCACTGTGATATCGGTAAATGTGATTGAAACTATGTCGAATTTTGCTTCTCATCCATTATATTCCTTTCTCATTCTCATCACACATAAATTCACCTCGTACGTTTTTCCTCTCACTCATTATGTCTCTTTCTCATTCTCACCACACATATTCACACAATTGCTTCTCAGAAAATTAGTAGAACTACACGATCTAAGAAACCTTCGACAAGCCTTCGCTGTACTTTCTGCAACTGCTAGAGTACCCGAATTCGGCAGATTTTCAAACTCGTTTCCCCGAACACGAAGCGTCAAACAAAAAAATGTCATTCCTTCTTTTCGACTTGTTTTTGCATATAGAATCAACACCCGACCGCTTCTGCCTCGATTTTGGAAACATCATGTATATTCATTTGCTCAACCCGTGTATTAAATTAAAACTGGAAGTTTCGAAGTGCGGTGCTTCTGTCTCTGTTTGTATTATTAAATATGGATAACGTCAGCCTTTCTATTAAACAATGGCTTTCGGCTATGCTATACTGAGAAAAAAAAGTAGTTACTTCAATAACACGCGTATTATTGTAATTTTTTTACTTCGATGAATATCAATGTATTCTTTTCAATGGTATGAAATTTAGAAGCAAATCGTGATGTATTTGAATTGTCTATCATGAAATGATTGAAAATAGTATTTGATTCAATACTGTATATTATTATTCGTAATATTTCTTTTTTGATAATTGTGCGTAAAAGGTCCCACCTCACCGATTTTGATAAAATTTAAATATGTTGTCAGGGTGAAGATTCTGAACAACTTTTTCCTATACATGTAACCGTCGCTCAGCCTTCGTTTTTGAGATATTTGCGAAAAACTATCGCCAATAATCGAACGATAGTTTTTCGCAAATATCTCAAAAACCAAGGCTGAGCGACGCTAACATGTATAGGAAAAAGTTGTTCAGAATGATGAGTTTGACAACATATTTAAATTTTATGAAAATCGGTGAGGTGGGACCTTTTATGCACAATTACCATTTCTTTTTTTCCTTCAATCAGATATGTTGTTAAAAAAATTTGAGAAATGTATTGATTTATACTGGAATTGGTTCGAGGCCATATCTTATTTTTTTGAAAACATTGATGGTCAAGCTATTGGCTTATATGATTGGCGGAAATGAGTTTTGCTATTGAAATTCAATAGTATTAAATATTAAAATAAGTTCATATGATATTGGCACTATTCAATAGTACATCTTATTGAATCAACATATATTTTTTATTGTTTCGACAGGATTTTTTTCTCAGTGTACGAACCTCAATTTTTCAACAAGATGGAATACCGCCACATTCTACTCGGGAAGCGGAAAGAAATCAAATTGCACGTGGCGGTACCATAAGTTGGCCAACCTACGATTTTTTATGGGATTTTATTAAATCTAAAATGTACTCCACGGACACTAATAATGTTGGGGAAGTAGAAGCAAACGTTGTTTTTGAAGATTTAAAGAATACACATAATTTACTACAAAAAGCGTATAACAATTGAGTATCTAATTTAATGATTCTTTCGGCGCTACCGTTTCGATCGATTAATAAATCTACCAATTTTGCAAAAAACTTTTGTTCTTTCCTAATGTTTCGGTTCAGTTTTGAACCTTTTTCAAAGGTAGAATTTGCGTCTACAAGAAAAAAAAATATATATACACATAATACATTAAATAGAATAGATGAAATTGAAATTGAGCAAAAATAATATTGATACGTACTTGCTATATTATTTTTTCTCAATTTCAATTTCACCTATTCTATTTACTGTATTATATATATATTATTTTTTCTTGTAGAAAATAGTTTTCGACTATTTTTTTTCATGTAGATCATTTATTTATTTATTCATACTGTAAACCATGTTTGGTTTATATGTATACCATACATTAGTGTAACACTTTACGAATAATAATTAAGTTAAATTAATATGAACGGTAGACGCTAAATCCTAATCTTACATTTTCATGGGGAAGTTAAAGATAAATATTAGCGCTGGGTCATTTCATGCGAAATCGATCACTTTTTGCAGGCACCGTCGTCGATTTTGTTCTAAATGAAATATGTTGTAGCCCATGTGAAATTAGGGTGGGTTTAAGTCACCATTTTGCCGGTTTCGAAATTTTTTAGAAATGGCAGGCCTTCAAAGTTTTCAATTTTTGCACATTTCGACGAAAATGGGCCTCGCTCACGAATTTCAGTACACCCTGTATAATGTATAATATTCAAGTAAAATATAAAGTTTTATTAACCTGCATTTGACTTTTATTTCAACCGGTCTGTGCATACCAAATTTTTTGCTTGGATAGAAACATCTATCCTAGTCCCTGGCCATCGTTCTCCCTTCCAGAGATGGTTGATTCAGTCCGATATTTTAGATTTGAAGTAGCCGCTGGGAATATCCCATGGATTTTCTTCTGGCTATCTTCTTAGGTTCGTCAGATTCAATTTCGTTGATCGAGAAATTCTTGAAGATCCCTACTGTATGATATTCTGTTTCAGTTTTCCTCTCTCTCTCTCCTCGATCGATTCGTTTTAATCGATCTTGTGTAAATGCTATATGTGTTTAAATCGTCACCCAACTGCTAATCACAGATTTTCATGGAAGTTTGCACGTTTATACTTTAGCCAAAAATATTTTACACGCGTTTTTTTTATCAAATACACATGTTATACATTCATTTTACCAGTTACCCTATTTTATCGAGAATTTTAATTTACCGATATTAAAATCGCATGCGCGAAAAATCTTGGCCAATATCTCAACACTGACTTTGAGTCTCACAATTAAAGAAAAATAATTTACTGTTTGTCCCCCAAGGTTATTATATCATCAAAAAGTGCCGAGAAGATAATAACTTTATTAGTTCCTGGGACATATCTCGGACGTACGGACATAAATCGGACGTCCGGGTGCTATCTCCCAAGGAGCCACGTACGTCCCTAAAACGTACGTTTCAGGTCCAGTTCACGTCCAAACGTCCTACGTCCATTCTGCGTACGTTTTAGGGACGTACGTGGCTACACGTGGCTTCTTGGGCTGGGTTTTAAGTAAAATTCATCTGATTGGATAGTCATTGGGAAAACCTAATGTGGGCCTAATGCGGTGTGCCGCATTAGATAGTCTTTGGGAAAACCTAATGTGGCCCTATACGCGGGTTTCCTAATGTCATCAAATTCCATTTGCGCATTAGCGCCTAACGCGGAATTAGACTAGCCTAATGTGGACCTAACGGCCTGCCTAACTGAATTTATAGTCAGGATCGTTTCTTCGACATCGTGGAAACGAGATATCTTGTCCATTGTAGTGAAAGGGTTAATTTGGTTAGCCCCTACGAATCAGTTCATTCAATTTTTTCTTAAGGGGGTAGTATACCCTCGATTTGTAACTAGAAAATACCTAGAATCTTACTAGATTTTGGGTCAAAACATGGGTTTGCGCCATGTCGCTTAGTGTCCTCATTTGTGCAAATTTTGGGCTGGGTGAGGGCTCATTCGAAAGAGGAAGGTTCACCGCATGGTGCTCTGGTCATGAGGTTAACGAGATTATGTTTATATCTAATAATATTAGTGTCCAAAGTAGAGTAAAATTTTTTTTTAAAAATCCGCAGATTTCAATGCATTTTTCTGTCTCTAAAAGACTTTTTGACTGCTATGATGACCAGAGCACCATGCGCTGAACCTTCCTCTTTCGAATGAGCCCTCACCCAGCCCAAAATTTGCTCAAATGAGGACACTAAGCGACATGGCGTAATTGCATTCACATTTCCCCATATTACGTTCATCAAGACAGAGTCCAGAGCAAGCTAGAGCCAAATTTAGTTCAGCCAGTTTAGACGAGATGGCGCCCAGTCAGGAGGACTAATGCGCTACTGTACCGTAACATTGAAAGTACAAAGTCTGCTTGGGAGGATTTGAAGGGATTATATGTATAAATGATTTGTATGTAAAAAAACTATGTGTATACAGTGTAACAGGTGTATAAAACACCTATCACTCTAAATAAAGTAACCTTGTAACCTTGTAATATGGAAATAGCAAGCAACGCCATCTCGTGTACATCAGACAGTGCGTGTTTCTTAGTGTCACCAAACTCTTTTTTTGCACAGACGTTGGCCTTCTGATTTTGTAGTTGGTCATACTGATTTTCTAGTTGTAACTAGAATTTGTAAGATTTGTAAATCGAGGGTATACTACCCCCTTAATGCGCCTCTATACAAGGGAAGGAAAAGAAAAATGGAATGTAAATATCATAAGAACTTGAATCCTGAAAATGTTAGACTAGTCTTTCGTTCAATTTTGCTCGTTTGCTTTGTCCAATTTCGGTCGGACTGCATGGATTCACTTCCATCAGCGGTATTATTTCACCAGATCTTTCGTTTCTCTCTGCCGTAGGTCTTTCATTCTCGGAAAATACCGTGACTCGGTGTATTTTAGATATTGCTTCCTGTAACCAGAGTAGATATTATTGAATAGTATCGATTGTTGCGATGCTAGTTACTCATGTGATATGTACGCGAGGAAAATCAGTAGCAACTGAAAATGAGAAATCACAAAATAAATTTCACTAATATTGTCGCTTAGAGATTTTATTGTGCTTCCTTCCAAGTGTGACTTCTGAAAGTAAATATTTTGATTATAAAAATATGTTTAATATAAAGTGCAATTATTAGGAATAATTGTTATGCAAATAATATAATATCCGAATTATTTCTGTAAAGATACGAGAAACATTCCGGATGTGTACCGGAAAATGAGTACAGGGTGTATAAAAAGTAATGGTCATCCGTCCTAGGGGTGAATTTACACCTCTGGATCGGTGGACATTTGTAAGTGAAATTTGCCGCAAAATTGTTTATAACAATGAAAATTGTTGTTAAAGTTTTTTTTTTACATCAACGCCTTCTACTCATCGAAAAGAGAAAATGTTTGAAAGGAGCCGTATGTCGCAAACAAATAGTTATTGATATATTAGCTGTTAAAGTTCTTGCAAAATTTGATTGTGTGGAATTATACGTATAGACAAAAGCCTACTACTACAGTCCACACGTCCGTGTCGATGAGACAGAACATGATCGTGTGCGTGCCTCGGAAACGTATCATAACATTTAAAAAATTGCAAAAATGATTGCAAAAGATTGCTTTTTTAATTTTTTTTTACTAATTTTCTTACAAAAAATTAACAAAGCAATTTTTTGCAATTTTTTGATGTTATGACAAATTTCATTGACAATTACAAAAAATTGTATGCTTATTTGCAAAAAATTCAAGGTGACCTTGAAGAAACATTAAAAAAAAGAGTTCTCTGGCTTTTTTTTTAAATTGAAGAGCAGACTTTTGTGATAAAAATCATATCTTTCTATTATCTATTAATGTAAATACTCTATTTAAATAATAATGCTCAATGCCGTAAGAAAAATTTGTGAAGTCCTTTCTATTTAAGATAGTATATGTTTAAAGTTTAGCCGAGTTTAGCTTTCTAACAAATTGGAATATTTTTAGTACACCTTCCTCTAAATAATCATGAAAAAATTAATTCCGCCCCCCTCCGCCTGCTCAAATTGTTATTGTTTAAAGCTATTAAAGTTGGACGCGGTATCGCATCAATTGATGAAACTCAAGGGTCGTCCAATATGAATCTGATGTCAAAATTGAAAAAACAAAATGGCGGTCGCGTATGTGAAAAAATTATTTATTTCCGTAAATATTTCGTAATAGAATGTTTGCGAGGTATATTATTGGTACAAATTATTATCATATGACTTCAGATAGCGAAAAATATAAGATTTTAGTGTTATATATATAAATATTGCATCCGAGGTAATTCTTTAGTATTAAAATATAATAGAAGTTTTTCTGTTCTGTTTCGTTCCGATATTTCGCTCACCTCTAGTAAAATAACGATTAGTAGACTCGTTTCCAAGATTTCAAGGGTGCGGGATTCGCCATTATTCACGATTATGCACAAATTATTAGATATTAGGTTGGGGAAAAAGAAATCCATCATTTCTCCGCTTGAGATAACGTAAAAATAATGGATTTCTTTTCCCCACAATCTAATATATTAAATCGATTACTTTTGACATCCGATCCATACATATCCAGTGTTAGAATAAAATCATGCCGTAAAAAAGTTAGACAATTAGAAGCAGAAACTTTAGAATTAATAAATAATTAACATAAAAAGTGTAATAATAGTAATAGTAATTAACCTATCCATAGCCTGACATTTCTACATTATCCAGTTCAAGTTTCATGCCAATACCTTTTACAATTTAAAAGCTACGAGAATATGGTTCACGATTTTCCAACAAAAAAATTATAATCATTATAAATT
This sequence comes from Lasioglossum oenotherae, assembly GCA_028455765.1. Taxonomy (NCBI): domain Eukaryota; kingdom Metazoa; phylum Arthropoda; class Insecta; order Hymenoptera; family Halictidae; genus Lasioglossum; species Lasioglossum oenotherae. Next base: position 1,572,675 of record CM052292.1, on the reverse strand, counting down.
ATTATAAAAAATATCTTCGACACGCTTGTGATGCGTTTTTACCTCTTCGGTAATTTTTGTATGTGTTGATTGCAACAAGATTTCTCGAATTTATATTTTACGTATTTCATAAAACGTTACTTGTGTGAAACATATATAAAAAATACATATTTAAATAGTAAAGTACGATTATATTAAAAAAAAATTTTTTTTAATAGAAAATATCAATGAAAATTAATAAAAATTTATTGTTTAACAAATGCAAAAAATATTTAATTACTTATAGTTAAAAATTACTATTTTAAAAATATTTTTAGTGAAAATTTCATTGCAATATCTCTACTGGTTCAAAAGTTATAACAAAATGGCACACGATTTTCCAATCCAGACCACTGCACGGATGGCCATTCTCGCTGGAAAAAAATCCTACACATTAGATGCGTCTAGTGATATCAACGTATGTGGTGTCGTTGTAAAGAGGAGATCTCAATCTTTAAGTTTATGAAAAAATCTTTGAATTATATGTAATTTTTTTATAGATAAAGTATCATCAATTCAGCACTCGATGTTTAATATAAAGGAAATTTTAAGAAAATTGAACTTGGTGGAGAAAAATCATAGATCACGCTTCTTGAAACCGATTCAACTTGTGTGGTCTAGTGTGCGCCTACCCTAAAGCTCTCTTGGAACCATAGAAAAGCTGATAAAAACGTTTTCGAACAGCTAATAACAGAGTAATCTCTACCATTCGTGGTTCACCCCGTATAAACATTGTTCGCTACGAATAATAATAATGAGAAAACTCGCGGTGGTAATATCTGGTGAACCAACCTGTATACACAAGAGTGCATGAGGTTTAAGAAAGCCGTAAATCAATATTTCGTAATGTGGACATTTATGTTACATTTAATTTCTGTTCATTTTGCTAACAAAAGCCAAGCGCTAAGTGTAGGTGTCTACGTAGTGCAGCTCTGGGACTCCTTGAAAAAAAGAGAAGGGTACGGTTTCGTCGAGATGATAAAGTTGCAAGTGCAAACCGGCATCAGATTTACAGTTTAAAAGGTCGGCAGTGCTCGCAACGTGGAAACTGTTGTCCATTTGTAAGTTAACTGGTGGCAAAAATTTCTTCGTTAATTTTTCCGTCACGTTTTCAACTGCGACAGGTCTGATTCTATTGTGCCGCTACGAGTCGGTATACATACTCCGTAAAAATATTTCAATGTTTTTCACATGCATACAGATAAACTGCTGCTACGTCCCGAACAAATCGTATACTATTTTCTGCGTATTTCGGCACGTTTCAGCGTGGGAACTCGAGTTGACAGTTCGTGAACGAAACTGTATGATAAAACGAAGAAGATCGTAATGTGACAAGAAACTAGTACTGTAAAACTTCATACAAGAATTTGTTTTTAACAAACTTGACGTTTCCGCGTGCCCTATTGATTACATTATAAACGAACGCGTAATGTAAACGATTATTGAATCACGTACCTCGTATCGGATTTACTGCGATATTATTATTTTGATCAGTTATCGTATGAAATATTGTATACCATATTATATAATTCAGATGGAGAGGCATATAGATACAGAAAACACATCTGGAAACACGATATTCGTTATCCCGAATGCAAATAATAATTTTACACGTCAGAACTTGTTTTTTTAATTTGAGGGTCCACGTTACACGTAGAAATTACGTCGGACGAATTCAAATTTGTAAAAGATTCCAATACATTTTCCTTGGTTTTCAATATTTTTTTTTCGTTCGTTGAAAAGTATTTATTAAATATAATTTATTATTCGGAATATTTTGAGCTTTGAATGGCGATGTGTAATTTATTTTGTCGATGTGTAAGACCTTATGACGTTGCAAGACTTGCTATGTTCTTGAGTGAACGTTTTCTATGAACTTACACTGATGACTGATCAATTATTGATCTTTCCACGCTGAGTACTCGAGAAGATTTTAAGAATAGTGTCCCAAAACAACGAAATTCAGACGACTTTTTCTTTTAAGGATGTTCTGGAGGTATATAAAAACGCAAGAAAATTTTTGAAAATTTGACAAGATATAATCCTTACCAAATTAATGCAATTACCAAAGTTTGGGTTCGATTCACTGCACCGTTTAAGAATTATAGGAACTTAAAGTTTGCACATTTTAACACGTCTTCTTATGGAGAATTCATAAAATTCTACTTCAAATCCTATTTAAACCTTGAAAAAACGCAACAAAATTTTTGAAAATTTGACAAGATATAATCCTTACTAAATTAATGCAATTACCAAAGTTTGGATTCGATTCACTGCACTGTTTAAGAATTATAGCAACTTAAAGTTTGCACATTTTAACACGTCTTCTTATGGAGAATTCATAAAATTCTACTTCAAATCCTATTTAAACCTTGAAAAAACGCAACAAAATTTTTGA
>CM052292.1:1554912-1570159 GCA_028455765.1 Lasioglossum oenotherae | reverse complement strand
CAAAATTTTTGAAAATTTGACAAGATATAATCCTTACTAAATTAATGCAATTACGAAAGTTTGGGTTCGATTCACTGCACCGTTTAAGAATTATAGCAACTTAAAGTTTGCACATTTTAACACGTCTTCTTATGGAGAATTCATAAGATTCCACTTCAAATCCTATTTAAACCTTGAAAAAACGCAACAAAATTTTTGAAAATTTGACAAGATATAATCCTTACTAAATTAATGCAATTACCAAAGTTTGGATTCGATTCACTGCACTGTTTAAGAATTATAGCAACTTAAAGTTTGCACATTTTAACACGTCTTCTTATGGAGAATTCATAAAATTCCACTTCAAATCCTATTTAAACCTTGAAAAAACGCAACTAGAAACTCCAGTTTTTTTTTATATGTAGTAAAGATTATGTAATTAATTATGTTCAAAATTTATAAGGATTCACTAAACAGTTACAGAGCAAAAAAATTATAAACTGTTACAAAACGTCAAATTTATCGTGTTGTCTCTCACTAGCATGGAAACGCGACAAGTGTAGACCACTGAATATAGCTACAGAGGGTACAGTATTCGCAAAAGTTTAAGGCAAAATATACTCATGAACGCTTTCATTGCCATGTATTGATGGACTTCAAATTTCTTGTACTCTTATCTCCCATTGTACCTCCAGAACACCCTTAAGATTTAAGATTAATCTAGGGCCGGATGTGTTTTACTGCCCCACTCACACATCCATTGATGAAAACAAAAGGAGGATTTTTTGGAGATGTCAACGAGAGACGGAGAACGAGCCAACTGATATTTCACTCAGGACGCAGAAGGGTTCATAACATAACTGCCCGATCTGGCGTAAGCAAATTCTAAGATGCTGGGATTATCCCCGATCTACTTCAGAAGTCGTTATAGAAAATTCCGTAGAAAGTTTAGGACCAAGGGTCTTATAAAGAGGGACTGTCCTTGCTCAGCGACTGGAGTGCGCGAGATTATTATTCGCTATAGGGTCATTCCATGCCAACTCGATCACTTTTTACAGGCACCATCGTCGATTTTGTTCTAAATGAAATATGTTGTAGTCCATGTGAAATTAGGGGGGGTTTAAGTCATCATTTAGCCGGTTTAGAAATTTTTTAGAAATGGCAGGCCTTCAAAGTTTTCAATTTTTGCCCATTTTGGCGAAAACGTGGCTCATTTACGAATTTTTATCTCAGGAACTATTCGTCCGATTGAGCTACATTTTTCTTTGTTTTATTCGGAAAGGATTGGGCTATTACAATAACTTCCATATAAATCGGGAAGTTAAAAATAGTTTAGATAAGAAGCGAATGGTTTTAACACCAGAACTACCACACTAGTCAAAATGACTGGTTTTAAAATTTCATTTTAATTTGAGCCTTCAAGTTCTGACGATGAAAATGAAAGTATACAAGATCATTAAAATGAAATCGTCGCAGACGAAACCAGTTTGGAAAAAATAAAAGAAGGGTCTACTGCTGGAAAATTACCACTACAAATTATTCTCAAAAACATATTCGGCCCCATATTCCTTTTGTAAGATAGTAATAAATCGATAAATATAAAAATATTCATAAATAATAATAATAATATAATATTAATATTAATATTATAATATATATATTAATATTAATATAATATAATATTAATATAATATAATAATATAATAATAATAAGGTCAGTATAAACTACATACAAATCAATACGAAGGAAAATGTTTGTGTATTTCATTAATATCGACAGATATCACTTCGATATAATATTCTCTTGTCAGTATTTGATGTCCATATTCCATCAAGCAATTTAGTGAAAACGCCCACAGATTATCACAGTTGTACGACTATTTCTAAATTCAAAATATTTCCAGCCGTTTCAGGTTTTGAAATATTCGAATTTCGTACTTTTATTTTGATTACAATCCATTACGACAGCAATTTTTCTGCTGGTTGTCGCGCCGTTTACTGTTTAGTATTTTTATTCGCTCTGTTCGTTCACTGTGCCATTTACACGCTTCGTGTATAATACATTTGTCATTTCTGTAAATATTAATGCAACAACAGCTTGTGGTATTTTATATTGGTTTTAATCCAAAAATTCGGAACGCTTTTTATCGTTCATTTCGGAAACAGTACGATTCATAAACACGAGAATTGCTTTCGGTTAATAACATAGGATTCAAGATTTTAAGATTTATTAAGAATTAAAACTAAAAAATTGTCGTAAACAGTATAAACAAACATAGAAAAGTATTAACTTTTTAACAGCTATTCTCTCATTATGCTTGAAAGGTTGATGAAAAGTGGTAAGCTCGATGTGGTAATTTTAATACGTAATACTCTTTTTTCATAGATTTTATTTCATGAATACTTTTGTTCGATGTAATTTTTAATAGCTTGATTTGAAAGAATAATCCCGCTCGCTATACATCATCGCGTCCCTTTGCATATTGTATAAGCGTCGTTTCAACAGAAACGCGTAAGTAGACATTTATTTTCATTGAATCTTTCAATAATGCACTCTTATCAGATGACCAACGGATTCAGCTGTCAATTACCAGCCGCTGGAACACGTGAAACATTTTCTGAATTTCTACCGTGTAACGAGCGTATTTGAATAAAGGCTGTATGCTAAAGCCGTCCTGCATTAAGTAGCAACTTATCGATTTACCAGTTGAACTCCATTGAATTGCTCAAATCAAATAAAGTGATGGCTAACAATTATACCATCATTAAATAGAAAAAAGCAAATTCGAAAATTCCGACAGAATGTTAGGTCAACATCAAAACAAATCATTCAATCATTCCTGTCAGTATCAGGACATTTTGTAATTGTTTAATTACATTGTCAAACGGATCCGTGACTTTTATAGAGATTCTAGTCGCAAACAGGGATCGGAAAACAGATTTGCTGTTACCCCCAGTCTTTCGAAGATATGAATCTTTAAGGATGTTCTGGAGGTATATAAAAACGCAACAAAATTTTTGAAAATTTGACAAGATATAATCCTTACTAAATTAATGCAATTACCAAAGTTTGGGTTCGATTCACTGCACCGTTTAAGAATTATAGGAACTTAAAGTTTGCACATTTTAACACGTCTTCTTATGGAGAATTCATAAAATTCCACTTCAAATCCTATTTAAACCTTGAAAAAACGCAACTAGAAACTCCAGTTTTTTTATATGTAGTAAAAATTATGTAATTAATTATGTTCGAAATTTATAAGGATTCACTAAACAGTTACAGAGCAAAAAAATTATAAACTGTTACAAAACGTTAAATTTTTCGTGTTGTCTCTCACTAGCATGGAAACGCGACAAGTGTAGACCACTGAATATAGCTACAGAGGGTACAGTATTCCCAAAAGTTTAATGTAAAATATACTCATGAACGGCTTTCATTGCCATGTATCGATGGACTTCAAATTTCTTGTACTCTTGTGTCCCATTGTACCTCCAGAACATCCTTAAAAGTGCTAGAAATTTCTATGAAGTTCAATTTTGTAAGAATGTTTGTGGATAACAGACAATTAGTGTTCCACTCATATGTTTATCTGTTATATATAATTTTATTGATTTATTCGTTGCGTTCACGTTTTGTTAACAAATGTATATTACGCTCAGATTTTGTTAAATGAACAGTTCCCCGCGAGCGAGCAACGGATCGCAACGTGTCGTGTCGAGCCTCCTTACAGTTTACAGTAATTCTTCTATCGAAGTCCCACACCCGTGTCTTGAACGGACTTCGATAGAATAGGGTGGCTAAATTTTTATGACTGCGTCTACCGCGCCGAGACTTCAAACGACGAGCCAAACATAGGGAAGGACAGAATGAAATAGGATCGCGTGGCCGAAGCGTGTCGCCGTCGCCGGCACAGTTTAAAGGCCCGTGCGTCATCACAATGAAACACCAAGACCTCAGCTTCTTTATTTTCTATGATATCATTATGGAACTTTCACCAAAATATTCGTGGCATTTCTCTGATTAAAATGATACCAAACACGATATAATTTGGCCAATATTTAGTGGTTTAATCGACGATGAAAGTTTCGAACGCAACGAAGAAGAGCGTATGGGAAGGAAAGAGACGCGGACAGTCGACGTCGCCGGCACATTTCAAAGGCCCGCGTTGTCGCTGGTCTTCGTTGCCTTCGAAACTTTTACCGTCGGTTAAACCACTAAATAACGTTGAAATTATATCGTGTTTGGTATCATTTTAATCAGAGAAACACCAGGAATAAGCTAGTAAAAGTCCCATAAACCGATCATTAAAATTAAGAAGTTTGAGAACTCGATTGACTCGAGTCAATGTGTGGTGTTCACACCGATATACCCGAGCCGAGATCAATCATCGCCGCTCTACGGCGCGACGCAACGTTGGCCGGCAGTGGAGTGAGTAGGCACTGGACTTCGATAGAACAGGCGACCCAGGACTTCGATGGAAGAATTACTGTAATTCGTTAAATTCGAATGACGACTCAGAGTCGCCAATAAAAGTTGCTGTACCGTTATTCAAAATATTGTTTACTTTACTAAACACGTCTAATCAATTACTAACTATTTCATATTTAATATCCATAAGATGAACAAAATCATATATTATTGTAAAGAAAGAAACGGCAGGATTTAAACCTATGTTTTGAAAGTGTTATAACTCACATAAAATACAATTTTATCAAGATTCTTTTAATAAAAACAATAATATGAAAGTTAATTTTATAGATTTAATATTGTTTAATAGTAACATTAAATTATTATGAGAATTGATTTTAATATTATGGACATACGCCAAGTAAACGTTCAAATACTTCATTATGATTATTTTTAATGTATTTTATATATGAGAATTCAAACTTGGGTTACCAATTCATTTCAACGAAAAAATGATTTCATAAGTTGTGTTCACAAAAATCGATTTCTTGCAAAATCCTGAGGTCATAGACAAATTTTGAAAACAGATTTGAAATCAGCGTGAAAAAATCTACGGGAAATGATGTGTCAAATGTTAAAAAAAATTTTTTCCGCGCGTGGTATTGGAAAAACCACAATTTTCTTAAAATTGTGCAAGTTTAACGAATTCTTTCAAGGTTAAAAAACGTTCGTACCACAATCTCCATAATTATCCCATATTCTGCAAAGTTTCAGCTTTCATTCAAAAAAATTTCATCGCTCTATCTGATTTCTATCGAAAGTTCTTTGATTTTGACACAGATTTCGTCGGTTTGGCCCATAGTGCGGCACTTCGACCTAAATAGTTTGAACCCATAGAAAAAAATAATGCGAAAATCGAGTTTTGACATCCTGAAATAAAAGTGAAATAATTCAATAAAAATTTAATAGAGCGTAAAACAAGCTTTAAAATGACATATACTTCATTAAATTAAGGTAAATATTTATTGGTATAGAATTGCAATTAAAACAAAGGAACAAAAATGCTGCATTTTTTTCTTTACAACCTAATAGCATGGAATTATTTTAGGTCGAAGGAAATGCTTAATTTTCAAATTAAAATAGCTCCGATTGCAAAGGGTTAAAAATCTCTTCACACGCAATTTTAATGTTATATTTTTATAGAAAAAAAAACTGTCGAAAACTGTACAATCAATTTTGTTGTACTTGGAAAGAGAGAATTGCTCGAGGAAGAATAATGAGTGAGGCAGAATGTGAACGGTGAAACATTCGTGATTGCTTTACCTTCTACTCGTTATCGAGGCGGACAGTATAGATTAGCAGAATCGCTTAATCGATGCACCGGTTGTATTAGCAGATGTGGTTTGGCACGATTACCTCCTTTAGTTCGCCACTGTAACTTTCTCCTTCTCACACCAGCTTTTCCTATCGGAATGGCTTTAAAGCAGAAACTACAAAAGTTTGTTAACAGCAAGTGAAATGCTAACTGTTGAAACTAAAGTTAAATGTGTTAAATCAAGTAATCGGTGATAATGATAGATAAGTGAGCTATCGAGAGAGAAATAGAAACACGAAACATAAACCCTCTCTCTTTCGTCTATGTTTAATAATATCAACAATCAATAATCCAATCTTCAATCTACGAAGATTATGTTACAAACTATCGTGGCAAATAATAATTAACAGAGAAACCAACCCAACGTAACATAAAACGTAACGAATGTTTGAGTTTTTACAAACGTTTTTTTAAAACGGACTACAAAGTATAAAATAATTTTTCCCAGCCCCATACAGATTTCTAACCCCATACAGATAGTCCTGAAAATTCACATTCACAAATTTTCAGGACTACCTGTATGGGGTTAGGAATCTGGGGCAAGGAAAAATTATTTTATTCATTTAAGTCCATTTTAAAATATTACCTGGGGCTGTATTGTCATTGACAATTGTTATATACAGGGTAGTTGACCAGATATTACCACCTCGATTTTCGTCATTATTATTATTCGTAGAGAAGAATGTTTATGTAAGGTTGAATGTGTGTGTGTGTGTGTGGTTTCGAGAGATGAATACTTTGCTGTTGTGAGTTTTTCTGTAGGTGGACGCATACAAGAGATATGAAGGTCATCAGTATTTTTTAAAATGGGATCGTATATTTTTCCTGCACCAATCGATGAAGCTTTATGTTCTCAACAAAAAGATATTAACCTATTAATATCGAAAAACCATTAGTTAAGGAGATATTTTATTTTTAGTGTTGTTACGAAATCACAACTCTCTTAATGATATATTTTCAACGTTAAAAAATAATAAAACTGCGGAAAGGTCAATTTGAAAAATAATTAATAGATAGCGGATATTATGCATTTATGAAATGAGTAATTTAAAACATATTAAAAACATTATTAGCCGAATTTAAAAATACTGTTATATTATTTTCGACCGATTGGCGCTCCGGTTTGTTGCAATTCAGGTGGAAAATTTTTATTTTGCCTAAAGAACCGCTGTCTGATAATTACAGCTCAAAAAATTCAGCCAAAATTTGAGAATTTGGTTACTGAAGACCGTCGCCAAGTTTCATCTAAACAAAAATGAAATGTAGTTTCATTCAAATAAAGTAAACTTGAAAAAAAACAACTTAATACTTCATATGTATTTGTACGTATGATATATTGTATGCGTAACTGCAATGTTAATAAAAAAAATTATTATAGTTACCTCTTTATTTCGAGTCTGCTTTCTTTTTTATTGCGGCCCACAAATTGATGTATAGTACTTAATGATATTATTATGTGCCTCTATTTGATGTCCAATAAGGCATTCGTGTAATAAATTAATTCTCACAATTAAGTTATTAACCAATGATTTTATTAATGTTAATAACACACGTAAAATTGAATTTACCCTTCACTCGTATTGCAATAACATTCAATCTTTTTCTATTCAGATATAATGCGATTTTTTAATATGAAATTTGCATATGAAAAACCAACTTTATATGTTTATCTATGATTCGTACTCCAAGAAAACCACTTACTAAAATGAAAATAAATTAAGACATGTAACAGTGGATTATGATGAAAGTAGGTTGAAATCTTTATGCATATTTGCACCTGAAAGCTGTAAGTCCAAGTCAAAAGTAAACTTATTAAAACTTCATTCAAGACTATGGAAAAGACAACAAGTCGAAGGCAAACTCAAGAAATCTTCATTTTAAATTGTGTGAGAGGCTAACGGTATTATCTTACGCAAAGCATATACGATGACAACTACAACAATTAATGCTATAATGCTTTGATTTTTGTCCATTACAGCGCCATCTGTGAACCAAAATGCAAAAACTCCTGGGTCAAAGGCTATAGCCGGATTTGATGGTGAAATCTGCCCCCAGCGGTATTTTAATCGGACTTGGACCATTCGATAGAGTACCCAAAAAAACGTGTCTCTGCCAAGTTTCAGCCCCCTATCTCATCTGTAAGGGTAGTTATTGAGAAAAATCGAAAAACCATTTTTTGACCCATTTTCCCTATTTACTGACAATTAAAAATTCTGAAAAAAATCTGACATATTTCGGACACCAAGCCACATATCAGGTATCATATTTTCCAAAAAATTCTTATAAATAGTCTAAGCATAGTTAAAAAATGTTTTTACAGTGGTTTAACAACAATCATAAGGTTAGGAACCGAGAAAACATCTGATTAACTTAGAAAAAAAAATTGACCTGACCGGGGATTCGTAGCTGGTCCAAAAAGTCTTCAGCGGTTCCGCAGACGGAGACCACAGCCGCTGCACCAAGCGACGCCGTTGAAATCACCTTCGAAATATTCGAATATATCGTACATAGTATTATTATCGTTTTCGTATTAGGCAAGTTTTACAGTCTGGGAGATGTTTTTCTGAACGTAGGAACGTTTAATATCACATAATATATTTTTATGACTGTGAAAATATTAGTATAACTTAGGAAAAAGGCCGAAAAAAGCGGTTTTTATTTTTTTCAACTATGACGCACCACTCGCAAAAATCTGAAAAAAATTGAGCATAATACTTTTGATAATATCTCATTGCTAAATTAAATCTAGAGTAGCACCTTTTAGATTTCTATATGAAATCTGCATTTTTTCGATTTTTTTCGTGTTTTTCATTTTTTACAAGCAGAGCTTGCAGCGGAAAAATCTGGAAATGATACCTAATATGTGGCTTGGTATCCGAAATGTGTCAGATTTTTTTCAGAATTTTTAATTGTCAATAAATAGGGAAAATGGATGAAAAACTGGTTTTTCGATTTTTCTCAATAACTACCCTTACGGATGGGATAGGGGGCTGAAACTTGGCAGAGATGGATTTTTTTGGGTACTCTATCGAATGGTCCAAGTCCGATTAAAATACCGCTGGGGGCAGATTTCACCATCAAACCCGGCTATAGCTTCTGTGTATTTTTTTCTGGAGAATCCAAATCTGAAAAAAAAAAGGGGGGGGGGGGTCGAGTTTGGTATCAATGGATGTCCCCCTTCGCGACGAACAATATTTTATAATATTTTATAAAATTATATTTAATAATACAGTATAATATTTTCTATTTCATTTAGAACAGGTTATTTGGTTATTTTTGTCGTAAAAAGATCTCGAATAAAAATAACTAATAACTAAATAACTAATAATAACAAAAAAAACATAATACCAATAAAAATTGCCGTCCCAAGAGGCTTGCGCCCCGGGGCTTAGCCCATTTAGCCCTGTGGTTGGGGTGGTCCTGTAGTTACGGCAGCGCGGAGTATTTACAAAATGCGGTGTTTTCTGTGCGACGCGACGGTTGTCTTAATTCTGAATTCGTCTAATCGTAAGAGAGTCGTGAGCGCGGTGCTCTCCACCAGCAATTCCCTCCCACGGTCCACGGAATGTGATTTTTGGCGGATCGATTAGTGGAAGAGAAAATTGCCAATAGCAATATTGGAGGGAGTTTTCACGTTTCCACGTTTCCACGTTCTCCCGTTTTCCCTAAGCCCGTCCCAACTTGTCCACCATGGAAGTGCAGGACTGGCCGTAGGGTCACTAAACGCATTAAAGAAAGGCTTTCTCTCAAAAATAGCAAAGAAGTCACGTCCGTATTGTAAATCTTCATTAAATAAATTCCGTATAATCGTAACGCTAAACCTTACCTGTTCTTACTAAAACTTATGCTTTATGACATCGGTAAGCAGTTATAAATGTTGCTTTGCTAGCTATAAAAGAATAGAGTATTACTGCAAAATATTACTACTTCTATATACATATAGAAACATATAGAAATATTTCGTACATAAAATATCATTAAAATAGCACAAGAAACGTCAAGCAACATCTATTTAACCAGCTTCGAATGTTTTGTTAAAAAAATGGTTCGAGTATCTTATTATTAAACAGCGGATTTTTATGTAAAATAAAATGTTTACATATCGTTTGCATGGTAATTAAGCTAAACAAAGACTTATTTCTTATGTAACTAATTGTAACCGAACGAAAATAACGTCTTCATATTTTTAAATTTTTTAAGTGTTCGTACTATTTGAAGTTTCATCTACTTATTTTTGTCAAAAATGCATGAAATCAAAAACAAGTCTAAATAACACCTTACCAGATATAAAATTAAACTTGACTCATAAACAGAAAATGTTTATACTCTTTCTCTATCTAAAAAACAAATGAAGATAATATTTCTCCAACAAGTGAGAAATTTCGCGACAACCATAAATCGTTCAAATTTCTTAACTGTGCCACAGTGTGAATCAAAATTTGTCTGGAAAGTTCGTAAAAATTTATTACTAAGCCCTCGCACCCCTTTGGATACAGTCTCTTCGTGTAAATTCATCGATAGATTTATGTTCATCTTATTTTATCGCGCATACGATATCATTTTATATTGCGCGCGCGTTTTCGCTGCTCAGATATTTCTTTCAGTTTCACAATATCTCACGGCTCGCGACACTACATCGTTTAAAGTTTACACATCGTGCTTCAACATTGTTAGGAAATTCAATAAAGAGTGCGCGCCTTCTAATAACTCATTCGGAAACAATTTGATTTTATCTAAATAAACATAATACGCATTCGGTTTGTTTAAAATAAAATATATGTACGTATGTAATATCTTATTGATTTTATTTCATATATGATTGATTTTATAGTGGATTTAGTTTTTATTTAGAGTATTACTGTTTATTCGTGCTGCTAATGTAATTATAAAATATGTTTTACATACAGTGGATAACAGAAGTAAGCAATCACTCGTGTTTTCAATAATGAAATCACGATAACAGTTTATTCACTTATAAAAATGAACAAGTTGATCACATATTTAATGGTAATGTTAAAAACGAAATTTATTGTTATAGACATTTGCTATGCAAATGTAGACAAAAGTAAGTAAAAGTATCGTTAATAACGATTTTTATGGGACCCGATCAAAACTTTAAACGGGAATATCTCGAAAGTGAAAACATGTGACATGCGGCGTTTTTCCTTACAACCACAGACTTATCAAACGAGATTGGTTTGCTCGTGTTTCTCCACCGAGAAACATTTTTAAGAGTTTCCGAACTTGTATTTGAGACTAGTACGCTTTCGCGAGTCCGCGTGGACTGGTCCATTCCGTCAGGAAAATTCAAAACTCCTGTGATTGACACGTGTCTGAGTCCAGCCGTTTAACTGGTTTTCTCTCCGAAAGAGATTGAATATGCAGCCACTGTTTTCTTTTGCCACGACGCGCGACGCACAATGCGTTGAGAAATCCGTTTTCTCACAAAATTGCATTACTTAAATATAATAATAATATAAGAATAATAAATAATAAGTATATTTTACTTTTTTAAATGGCACCATACGTTTTAGACGTCATAGGATTGCTGCTGAAGTCGAGACAAATTCAGCAGTTATTATACTATGACCTTGATATGACCTCAAATTCAAAAATTTTGTGCAAACGTAATTTTCATGAAAAATCATTTCTTACAAAATAAATCAAGTTACATCAGATGTTCGAACTGCGCCATCCATTTTCTATTTGCTTCGAAGAAATATGGTCCGATTAAGTGACTATTTAAAATACCACACCAAACATTGACACTAATTTTAGTTTGAAAGTTGCGATCTCGTGTCCAGCATGGATTATTCTCTGTTGACCAATAATGTTGATTTCGTCGATTGAAAACATCATTATCTGTAAATTTAGATTCGTCTGTCCACACAATCGTCCAGTGATGCCAGATACGGGGAGTCACGGTGAAATGATGTACCCCCTCTCTGATGACGGGGAATGAGTGGGACGAATGGGAGACACGTTGCACGTGCGCGATGGAGACCGTGGAGTGTGCGCCTGCGCACGATGCTGGAATGGAATAGTAGAAGGGGTATGGAGGGGAGTACAGAAGCTCCGTTCGGAGCTCATTATGGCATCACTGCAATTGTCATAAGAATTTCAAAAACCTCTTCAATAGCAGCAGCTAGCCGCGCCAGAAATTTTAATCGCCGCTGTTCATCAGTAAGACGCAGTTTTTTAACTAATGTCACATTTTAAATGGACGATATCTGTATCTTTTATATATGATTTTTTTTCTGTTTATAGACAACCTTCTCCACGGTTGTACCATCAATATTGGGACACCCTGTATACTCAATGTAAATAATATGGTTCTACGAATATTTTAACTTGTGACAAAACCACTTATGTTTTCTAATTTTAACGATTCAGCCATTTTCACCTACAACGATCGCTTTAGTTGCTTGTATTATTATATTAGAATAATTGTCTAACTTTCATTAAAGTTCAAATAAGCTATTTATAAAGCATCATATCACGGCAAAGTGTTTTCAATGCGAACGATTGTCTCATCGTTGATCCGACATCAGCAATCAGTTTATCTTCGTTTGCATGTCTGAGTACAATTTTATACCTTTCTTCTTCTTTGTACTCTCGAGCGGACTCCATGGAGTTAGGTATACATTGTGGTGTGCATATAAAACTGTGAAGCTGAGGCCTTCAATACCAGCAGCACATATTTCATACCAAGCGTACAATACAAGGATTCCCGTTTCATTTATGAATTATTCTTCCGTCCACTGAGCACATGCTGAAATCACTCGACGTGACTTTACTCTCCGTAAAAACTGAATTCTATATTATTTATTCTATTCCTTTTTTTTTGTAGTACGTGCGGTTACCGGACATAGGAATGCATCCATTTTTTTTCAGGGAATATATCGCTGAAACCATACAAACACATCGGATATTAAAGCCCAATTTACAATTTAATTTAAAGCCCAATTGCCATCACGTCGAGTAAACCAAAATTTTTCGTCAGTGATTTATTTCGTTTTAAACTTGAACATACAATGTACATGGTAAGTTTCGTGACATAAGAGTCATTAATTTCAATATAATCTCATTCTCGTCCCATTCTAAGTAGACACGGAAATTGATATCATTCAAGATAAATTAAACGAAGTATAAACTATCTATCTTCCCCAAAGGAAGTCAGCTGATACAGAAAACAATATAAAGTCGTCAAAGAGACATTAGAACGACTCTAAAACGTGTCATCGTACAAAATCAACCGCAGACCCAAACTGAAATTCGAGCCGGCCAAACAATCAGCACGTCTCAACAAAGTTTTCAAATTTTCAAATATATTTCCATGTTACCACGTTTTTATTAGCTCGCTTTCTTGTTTGTTTGCTGTTCGGTGGCAAATTTTGCAATTGATTTTAAACTAACTTCCCGAAGAGCTAGAGGCTTGAAATTTTGAACATAGCTCAGAACTGGATGACAATGCATTATTCAGAAAAAAATTTTTTTAAAGGTCTATCCGTTTCGGAGAAATAACAATTAAATATTTACCTGTTCACCTCCCCGCGAAACCTACGTCATCGCCAACCGCGCGACAGCGCTCCCTACTCCACTACGCGTTCCCACTCTGACTCATCCCCACTCCATTGAACCGCTTCGCACCGAAGGAGCTCGGTGTGCGTTTGAGCTCCGTGCGGTGTTTGCAATGTTACTACATATTATTATACTGTAATGTTTGTTACCAATCGAAAGGACAGTTACACCGAGATTTTCGGTCGAACCTTATTATCTTTGACATTTTACCACGGCGTTTCGATATGACGCCAGTGTTGGGCAAATTTTATTTAAAATAATATATAAACGTGTGATTTTAATTGCATATAATAACTAAACTTTTTATTTAAATAAAAATTAATTAAATAATTTAAAAAATGATGCATTTATTATTTCTTATTTGCAAATAAAAGATTATTTGGTAATTATTGCGAACAGGTCTGCGTCCTCCCATTTTGATGAAATTTTAATATGTTATTCAGCAACACATTTTGAACAACTTTTTCCTTTTCCGATATAAGGGGGTCCGCTTTTAGTTTTCGAGATATTTACAAAAAGCTATCGGTAATACTGTATTGAATTTTTCGTATTCTTGCACGCTCCGCGGCAACGTAAGCCTGTCCCGGCGCGGCGTTTGTTTACATTTTGCTTGTAAACACACTGCGGAGATGAGAGAAAACATACAAAACTAAAAAGCAGAAAATAATTATTTAAATAAAAATAAATTTTTTAAAAATACCACGTTTTTAAAACGGACTAAAAAGTATAAAATAAATTTTTAAAAAACGGACTAAAAAGTATAAAATAATTTTTTCTAGCCTCATACAGATTCCTAATCCCGTACAGATAGTCCTGAAAATTTGTGATTGTGAATTTTTAACAGCTATGCAAATACTTGTAAGATTTAAAACGAAAAACGTGGGGCGCTAGATAACAACGTTACATGTGGCCCTTCAAACAGTGTAACTTTGTCCTAAGAAGTTTTTTTGTACAACGAAAAGTAACGGAGATATTTAGGTGTTCTGTTTCTTCGGACCCACCCTGTATAGACATTTTTCGCTGCGAATAATAATAATGACACGAAAATCGAGGTGGTAATATCTGGTGAACCACCTCGTATGTATTTTTATAGAAGCCAGAGGAAAACTTGAAACGCATTGTTAGGCATAAATGAAACATTGATAAAACCGGAAACGGTTTGTTTTCATTCGCGATATGATTGGTGCATTCATCCAGAAAAAGAATGATACGATTAACAAAAATACGACCGAAGCAAGATAAGGATAATAATTTGTGCTACTTATTTTATAATGTATGAATGGAGATCGAATTAACAACAATGAACACCGTGTGCTTTCTGCTCAAAACCAATCCATATGAATTTCGACAACGAACAGCATCTAATCTGAAATTTCCCATTATAATCAAACTTTGCGCACTTGTAAAATTCCGAAAGACATCCGAAACATATTTTTTTACAGTTGTCCGACTTTATGATCACCATTTAACTTGAAAATGATGTCGTTAGTGAGAGATTAAACACTTGTTTTATGAAATACAATATCTTGATGAGTAGTGAAGACTGAAAAAAATGTTAAATATAATCAATTCAATTTAAATAGTATCAATTCAATGCTGCAATCTTCTTATCACGGATTGAGTACACTGAGAAAAAAATCGTGTCGAAACAAAAAAAATATATGTTGATTCAATAAGATGTACTATTGAATAGTGCCAATATCATATGAACTTATTTTGATATTTAATACTATTGAATTTCAATAGCAAAACTCACTTCCGCCAATCATATTAGCCAATAGCTTGACCATCAATGTTTTCACAAAAATAAGATGTGGCCTCAAACCAATTCCAGTATAAATCAATACATTTCTCAAATTTTTTTAACAACATATCTGATTGAAGGAAAAAAAGAAATGGTAATT
>CM052292.1:1538963-1554812 GCA_028455765.1 Lasioglossum oenotherae | reverse complement strand
TAGCCATTATTTCCTAAAAAAATTATTTCCTAGAAACGTGTTTTGTTCATATCACAACGTGAACAAGTTACGCTAAGAATCGATGTTCTATTTGATGTTCCTAATATTTGCTTACAAGATTCCCTGCGACTAATTTTCTACTGCATTTTTTAAATTTTTGTTTTCAAAAAAATGATTATTTGGACATTTTAACATAGTATGAACATAGTTTTGAATCGATATGAAGATGTGACTTTTTCGATTTTTGTCCATGGTTTGCGACACTGTGCGACGCGCCAACTGTCTATTGGCTATCGCACAGATGCTAGCTTGTACTGACGATTCTTCTCGCACGCGTCGAAGATTTCAAGATGTCCATTCAGTCTGTGAGCGAATCTCGCGACGTAAATCAAGTTCAATAAAGTGCAGTGTTTCAACATTGAAGGATTACCAATTCTTTACATTCTCCTCATTCCCCTCAGTAAACTTGTACTCTCTGTAAACTCGTAGTGCGTGTGTACGATATTGTAAATACTGCTAGAGCGTTTATTCCAGAATATTAAGTACGGTGTTATGAACAATTATAGTGCAGGATAAAGATTTGTGGATATGTTTGAGAAGAATTTAAAAGTGAAAGGGCATTGACCCCTTCTACTCGATAACTCCATAGGGCGGATATTAGAAATGCCCTTGTGGATTTTAATGAGTAGGTAGGTTCAATGTCGTTCAACGATTTTTTAAACATTCTCACCTCGCTGGGGCCCCAAATGAGACCCAAGGTATGCATGCATTTGTCACTTGATACGAGACTGTACGCAACGTACACTTTTGTTAGAAGTGTTGCAGCATTTTAGGCGGATTTTTAATTGTTAATAACTAAATAACGAAGCCGAAATCGCAATATTTTTATTCTTCATGTTCGTCTTATATTATCGTCGAGAACCACCCCTTAAATTTTCTCCCACCTGTAGGTAACCACCCTGTATATTCTTAATGCGAACGATGTCAAACATAATTGAATAACAATAACTTGGACGATAAGTGTGAAATAAATACGTTTGCTTCCTAATATTCCAGTTGTGTATTATTGTAATTCATAAATATGAATTTGCAATTTGAAATGGATCTCTTTCACCTATTCATACTACGTCCATAGTCAACTTGATTTTATTCACCTTTGTTCTCTTTATCAATGATATATCGACATCACTCCTCTTTTCCTGCTTGACACTTGTGCGACCATTTCTAAAGTTTTCAGTATATTCGTACGAACTCTATTGCGGTAAAACGTAGTCTCTACAATATTGCGTTGATTGCCGTCAATGGGTTTCAGCTCTTGGTACAACAGCCAACCGCGAAAACCGCATCGCTGCTACTCGTTGTTCTTCTTCGATGTAAACGGAGAGCGAAGCGGTTGTGGTTAACACGGTGATGACAACAGGAAAAGTGACAGAAGAAGATCAAATCTGTCTATGTACAACATTTCATCGCATTGACAAGTCTGTCGTCTTGTCGGCGCCAACGATGTAAGTCCGATTCCCGTGTTTTTCACCTGTTTGTAGAAAATCCCCCCCCTTTCGCATTTATAAATCAATATCCCTACCATTTCCACGATCCTGAAACCGACAGAGCCGTCAGACATGGTTAGCCGGCTGCGTGCAGTAAAGTATGCGCATAGAGTGAAATCCATCAAAACAAAACATCGTTTTCATCTTCTCTGTTTCGTCACGGAGGCCATATTTCTGATACAGTATTTTCCTGAAGAATTCATAAGAACTTCACAAAATCTTTAAATTGTATTGCCAGAAAATAAATGGCATATAAAGTGGCAGCGATACTACTGGGTTGGAACGAAAGTTCGTAGCGTTTGCAAATTAATTATTTAAATAAAAATAAATTTTTAAGAATTACCACATTTTTAAAATGGACTAAAAAGTATAAAATAATTTTTCCTAGCCCCCTACAGACTCCTAACCACGTACAGATAATCCTGAAAATTTGTGATTATGAATTTTGAACAGCTACGCAAATACTTGTAAGATTTAAAACGAAAAACGTGCGGCGCAAGATAATAGTAAGGAGTGTAGAGAGTAGCAGCCGTTGAGAAATCTCGCACAACAGTTCATATCATTTGCGAAGCAATCAAATTTTTAGTAATTCGGGTGAACTATTCATGCATCAATTATCTATTGCATGCGCCCCACGTTTTTCGTTTGAAATCTTACAAGTATTTGCGTAGCTGTTAAAAATTCACAATCACAAATTTTCAGGATTATCTGTACGCGGTTAGGAGTCTGTGGGGGGCTAGGAAAAATTATTTGATACTTTTCAGTCCATTTTAAAAACGTGGTGTTTTTAAAAAATTTATTTTTATTTAAATAATTATTTTCTGCTTTTTAGTTTTGTATGTGTGACATTTTACAATCGATTTTGAACATTTTCATGAGATTACAACAGAGACATGTAGTAAATTTCAGACGGTATTCCAACCGCGTCACATTACACGCGTACATTCTTTTTAAATTTTCATATACCATAAATGCATAAACATCCGCAGTCTAGTAACAGAATTATAAAAATAAATAATTGATGAACCGAAAGTCGATGCTCCGCTAAAGAAGTCGACGTCATATAATAATAGAATACAATTTTAGTCATTAATATCTTGGAAACTATTAGCTGTTGTCTTTCAAAGAGGTAGACTAGCATACTTGGCCTGATGAGTACTGCAATCTGCCAAGGGCTCATTAAAAAGTTGGCGTAACGCTTGGAGAGTTCCCCTCGTGAGACCAAACTCAACATCATTCAGATAATTGTATAATATAATATAGATAACTTTAATCATACTCAATTTGAATTACTGTAAATGAGTTGTACATTTTGCATAACTAAAAATAACATAAACAAGATCTTGATTTGGACTTATTTATATGTACAACCGAAAACGCGATTTATTAATTCTGCTCGGAGAATTGAACGTTTACATATTTCTAGCCGCCTTACAGTGGTCTAGAAGTCAGTTCTAGTGCGAATTAATTATTGTGCGAGGAAAAAATTGACATTTTGTGTAAAAACTACTTTTAAATATTTGTGTGAAGTAAATAAAACATAATTTACAATACTGACTACTTGTTTATTAATTGAATAATTAAGTGTTACAAACACAATATAAAAGATTTATTATTCACTATAGTAATAATAATAATAATTCTACCAGAATTATTATTCACATTTATTATTATTATTCACTGTCGGAGTTTGTATTTGATCGAATTTTTGGTGCTTTTAGCATCTGCAAAGCTTCTACTACACTTTTTCTGCAGACCTAATTCAGATATAATTGGAGAATAGTTAAACAAATCTATGTTTGTATGTTCCGCAGAATGCTTCCTACTTCTGTGTTCCCTTATTTTAAATTCCTTGTTTTTTGCCTCCTGCGCTTCCTCTCCAAGCTGACCAATCGGTAAAATCGCATGTTTTATCATTTCTGATGTATCAGCACTAAATATTCCATATAAGCCGACATAAAAAGTTGCCAAATAAAACTTACAGTATTTTTTCTACAATTCCGAAAACTTGTAATTTTTTTCAAAAATTTTGTTCACGTTGTTTGGCAAACCAATTGTTCTAACATTTAAGAAAATGTTAAATTGTATGGTCGAATATTAAAAAAGCTATCGTCTTTTTAAGAGTGTCCGAATATTAGTGACTTTTCAGTGACTAATCGCTTAGGTAGCAAAGGACGCACTCTGGTACTTTACTGCGTCGGACAAGGTATAGTGATCGATCATGATCATGAAAGTTCTTATACCTACATACCTACATACATACATACCCTATTCCGTCTTTTTGTGGAAATACCTCACTGTATTTGCTTCAACAATCCACCATCACTTTCTGAATGAAAAGAAAATACTCTTATCGCAGCGGGAGTATTTTGCCAGAAATGTATCGGCAGGTTTGAAATGAATTTTCTAGATTAACTTTGAAGACTGTTGTCATCGTAGTCGTGATTGTCCCATTGATTTAACTAATAGAAAATAGTTTTTTTTAAGTACATACGTATACTATCATGTTTGAAGTACTTTGAGTTGAAGTTTTTGTGAAATATCAAATAATTAGCTACAAATAAATATTTAATGAATAATAAATATTTCCTAACATATGCTTTTTGTTTGTTCTTTTTAGGCATGTCCATTGAGTAGGTATCTAATTAATTTTTTAGTAATTGCAACTACTAATTACAACTACTTGTAATTGCAGAAATAAAATTACAATTACATGTAACTACATTTATTTTACATTACATGTAATTGTAACTGGTAATTGCAGTTACTTTGGTTCAACCAGTAATTGTAATTGCGGACCACAATTACAATTACAGTGATTCGTCAAGTAATTGCAATTACCAATTACAATGACATGTAATCGTAATTTTATTTCTGCAATTTCAAATTACAGTAATTGGCAAGTAATTGTAATTGTAATTGAAATTACATGTAATTGTAATTGTAATTGAAATTACATGTAATTGTAATTGTAATTGAAATTACATGTAATTGTAATTGTAATTGAAATTACATGTAATTGTAATTGAAATTACATGTAATTGTAATTGTAATTGAAATTACATGTAATTGTAATTGTAATTGAAATTACATGTAATTGTAATTTTATTTCTGCAATTTCGAATTACAGTAATTGGTAAGTAATTGTAATTGTAATTGAAATTACATTTTGCCCAACTCTGTTTATAGTATTATAATATCTATTTATTCTTATATTAATATAATATTATATATATTCTTTTACTAAAAACAGTAAAAACAAAAGTTCAGCAGTTGTAAATGAATATATTCTTGTTTATGGAACATCTGCTAATTATATTTGATATCTATTGCAATGTTTAGTAGAATGAGAAACTAGATTATTCGATAAATATAAGAATTTTTTAGTAAAAACTTGAAATTATGAAAGGAACATTACATCGCGATCTATATACAATAATTAAATAGAAAGTACGTTCCATTTGGCCTCATTACTTAATATTTTATCCCTCTTTGACGTACCCGACCACTGATAGCGAAAATCCTGGCAGCAAGCCCATTTCGTATATTTTTGCAGTTAACCACGCATACCGGGATTTACTTTCAGATTATTCTGTAGGACACAAAGATGCATTTAGTAAGTATCTTTATTATTTCTATCGATCGGGCGACATCGAATTATTTAATATCCATTTAACTTATTAAGTGATGCTTCTTTGATATTATTCAAACACGCGCACACAGGCTTAGAAATACGTTTATATTAAACTAGGGACCCCACAGCATTTCTGTTGGACAATTCCTGTAGATCTTCACATTCCGCATCTTTTGTCATATTACTTTTCCACGTACAACCAACGGTTTTCGAGATAGTTGAGCAAAAGCTGATTTTAAAGTCATTTTGCTCTAATATCTTCTAAACTACGGAGCCCACAGCATTTCTGTTTGACAATTCCTGTAGATTTTCACATTCCGCATCTTTTATGTCATACTAGATTTCCCCCGCCACGCGTTGCTGTGGCACAGTATTTTTTAAAAGCATGTACGTATTGAACGTGTTTGTGATAATCTATTTCGTTCAATTCCATTTCGTTTTTCGCGTTGCTTTGTAGTTCTCTCTCCCCCTCTCGCTCTCTTCCTCGCTCTATCTCGTTTTCTCTCTCTCTCTCTCACACACTCTCTTTCTCTCTCACTCTCTCTCTCTCTCTCTCGCACTCACCTACGTCGGGAAGGAATTAGAGCAAACCGCATTCAAAAAAGTCGATTTGATCAAAAATTATAAGTTGAAACGTGCCCAAAAGAGGCCGAAAAAGTCATATTTAGTGTGTTTGTGACGGAATAAATTGCGAACGGCAAGACGCAAAAAACTGCGGTTTGAACCGTTAGACGCTGCGTTTCTTCGGGAAGGTATTACAGCAAACCGCACTCGAAGAAGTCCATTTGATCAAAAGTTATAAGCAGAAACGTGCCCAAAAGAGAGCGAAAAAATTGACTTTTTTTTCACTAATGACGTCACAACTTTTGAACCAATAGACTTTTTTGAATGCGGTTTGTTCCTAAACCTTCCCGAAGAAACGCCGCGTCTAATGGTTCAAGCCCCAGCTTTCTACGTTGAGCCGTTCTCAAGTGATGCCGTTACAAACATACAGACAGACACAATTTGATTATATATAAAGATAGAGATAGAGATTATATTATTTAGATAAAAGATTCTTCGTTCTCAAATACCTATGCATACCAATTTTCATAGCGATAGGTTCAACGGTATATAAGTTGATGTATCGCAGCGCCATCTACAGCGGCGAGTTACAACAAATTGAATAGCGTATAAACCTTCTCCATGAAAAAATACATATATGTGCCAAGTTTCATGTTGATCGGTCAAACAGTTTCGGAGTCTATTAATCATATATATATATACAAACATCTATTTTTATATATTAAGATCAAACCAATTAGAATATTTTCACTTATCCCTTAATAACCTCCAGTATACATTTTTCGGCAACATTACAGAACTAAAGCCAGGATATTATTTTCGATCGAGGGTTTTCCTATTGAATAAGTTGATGAAACAGATTTTTCTTTCATTCTTCACTGCCCCAATAAAAGAAACGATAAGAACGAATATTTGTATCCACATTAATAATAGTACACTAAAAAAGTGTCTACTTTGACTACATCAGTGGTCGGCAAACTCATTTAGATTTCGTTTAAGAGCCAAATTGCTTCACAAGAACCAAAGTTG
Organism: Lasioglossum oenotherae; assembly: GCA_028455765.1. NCBI lineage: Eukaryota > Metazoa > Arthropoda > Insecta > Hymenoptera > Halictidae > Lasioglossum > Lasioglossum oenotherae. The sequence continues at coordinate 1,548,038 of CM052292.1, read as the reverse complement.
GGCAAAAATGTTATTCAAATAAAAATTTCGAATAAAGTGGGTTTAAACCCCACTTGGAAAAAACTCACTTTATTCGAAATAATGATTTAAATAAAATTTTTGCCCAACTCTGACGAGAACCCTGTTTTTCGAAATCGGTTAAAACTAGGTACACTGAATAAAACTAGATATCATACTTTATAATAATCTCATTTGTTGATGGAAATAGAGTAGAAATTACACATTATTTGAATTTAGTTATAAGACACTGACTGACTAAGAATTGTGTAATAAAAAATTTCCTAATAATTTCTTCCTGAAACTCATCATTTAAGTTTCTTCAGTGAACAATTCAATTTTTTAATATTAAAGATTATGAATATGTTACATAGAGGGCACACGAATTTGAGAAAGGTGGGGCATGGCACAAAAAAGTTGGGAAACACTGGTTTAATCTGTTTCAGTCTTAATGCGTAAGACTTTTTATATTACTAATTCTAATAGCACAGCTTCGAAATTTTTATAAAAACAATGTTTGAAATTTTCCACAATGCTTCAACAATTCACAATGTTTGAAACTTTTTTCTGTAGTATCACTCGGGTATGTTCTCTCATTTTTCATAAGTTTCGTGATATAATATTGATAATTGCCAAAGTTGGAAGTTTTTATTGCTCTGAATGTCTGCGCGCAGAGTGCCGCGGTGCAAAGTGCCGGTGGTGTTTGTCAACAAAAACTGACTAAATAGTCACAATTTCTGGCGATGTTTACAAAATCTGGTATGTTTTTTGTTTTCGAGGATGTTGAAAACTTCATAATAGAGAAATTAATGTCACTAGTATAAATATAATCTTACAATCGAATTTAATATGACGACGCGTTAACTTCAACCTGATTTCAAAATTAACTATCTTGAAAACTTTCCTTTTGCCGGTTTAATGAAAAAGTAAACATTGCTGCACTTACAATTAGTACGACACTTAGTTCTAGTGCATTATCGAAAAATAAGAGGAAACCATGAATTATAAGCGTTATTCGAATGAAAAAGTGCTGTTTTCTTCATACATGTATAATAATGACTCCATTTATTTTGTTTCTCATTCCGAATCATTAAAATCGGATATGCTGTTTTTATTCCCGGAACTTAAATATATAGGACACCCTCTACACGTATAAATTTTTGTATTTTCTTCCACATATTTCTGTGCAACACTTATGCATTACTATATGAATACTTTTTGGTTCGGTTCTCTGAAATAAATAAATATGAAATCGTTATATTAACAAAACAAATGGTCTTTCCAAATATACATGTTTTTTTCAAAAACGCCTCAAACAATTTGGACAATTACTTTCTTCTTTTTTTCCGAGCAAATAAACCAATTTTTCCCATACTAATAAAAGAAATTGCATGAATCCAAAGTGATGGCTTCTGAAAATTTGCAAAAAATGGTAGGATATAAAATTCGACAAAATTTAGTACAATTTTTGTTGATTTCAGATCTACAAAGGTTACTACAAAAATAAGATCCTATTTTATTCCACTGTCTTCAAAGTCTATAAAAATTGTATATGATTTTTAAAACTGACAATGAGCAAATACGCATACATTTCCGAATTCTTTAGTCTTGAAATATATTTACGTCGCGCGCATGCACTGTTCAAACAGTAATAATTAACAAAAGTTGCGTAACACCCAACACATCAAATTAAATATTAATAATCTTTATGCTACAAAAAAGTCTTATTCAATTAGCTCATTTATATTCGAGATTAATATTAATTATATTTTAATTATATTATATTTTAATTATATTATATTATTATTATATATTATATATTATTATTATATATTATATATTATTATTATATATTATATATTATTATTATGTATTATATATTATTATTATGTATTATATATTATTATTATATATTATATATTATTATTATATATTATATATTATTATTATGTATTATATATTATTATTATATATTATTATATTTATAAACTGGCATACGACATTATTTAGATTAATAAATACCACAGAATGAAATTATACAAGAACCTGACCCACTAACCTCAATTTGAATGGTGCTTGAAACAAATTAATAAAAAGGTCGATCAACAGATTAATTGAAACGAAATGAATGAAATGTTATAGGTATACTAATTAACAGCAACGAATCTCTGTTTGACATTTTCGTAGCATAATTAAAGAGAGTTATCGAAACGTGCATGTTCCTGCCCACTTACGTAATTGTAAACTGTTTTAGAATCTGCTCATTATTGCTGTATTAAAATAGGAAATTGTTAACATTCGGAAGAATAAAGAAATATTTTATCCACATGAAGATGTATAGTAGCAATAATTATTAGCCAGCGGATCTTTATGCAAAATAAAGACTTTCCACCTCAATTGCAACAAACTGGAACAAAATAGAAATTGATTTTCTTTCTTTATATGTTCAACAGGCTGAAAATAATATAACAATATTATTAAATTTTTCTAATGTTCTTTCTGTTTACACCTACCCATTTTTATCATAAATGCATAAAAAATCCGCAGTCGAATAATTATTATTTATCAGTGTAAAACAGTGTAAATGGACTGTTACAATATTTACAAAAAAACATATACATATGTGTCTTATACTTCTTTTTATTCAGACTTCAATTCTCTTTTCAACCACAAGATTAAAACTTACCGTTTCCTTTATTTTTCAGACAATTTGTTAATAACGTATATTAATGTTTTCAGTTCGATCTGATGCTACTGCCTAAGCAATTTTGTAAATTACCACAAAATTTTCAACGTTTCATGTAAACATTTTCAAGAAAAATTTTCCTATTATTGCGTTTGCTAAGTGAACAAATTATTTTAAACTCTTCACAACTTTATAACACATGTTGATAAAATTTTGTGGTAATTTGCAAAATTGCTTAGGCAGTAGTATCAGATCGAACCAGTGCGTTGAAAACATTAATATACGTTATTAAAGTATACTGTTTCAATTAAATTAATTAATAATTATATAATTAATAATTATAAAAATAATTAATTTCATTAATATACTGTTTCAAACAAAGAAACAAAAGCAAAATTTAAAGAAAAAACTAATCCATTGTTTGCTATTCTTGAAATGTAAATGGAAAGTATTTTTCCATACACCAAATAGTTTATTCAGTAATTTAGGTGGCACATACAGCTGAATCGCTCTGTATGATATATATGGAGTACTTACATGAATTTTCTTTTAACAAATCTATCGCCATATTTTGGTGCACGTGTGCTCATGCTTGTGCCGAATTCATCTTGACGAGTATCCGGTCATCATAAAAATCAATCTCTTTTGAGGATTCCGGGGAGTATTCTCAGCACACGTTCGCTGAGTCTGGATAGCGTTCGAACATTCACAGTACATACATAGTTTACGTGCGTTGTTGCACAAAAGTGGACTTAGCCTAAAGCTGTGTTCATAGCAGTGTGGACGTACAGTAAGGAGCATAACTGATTCAACACACTATAAATCAGAGTAACTTTTTTATGAATGGACCAAACGACTTGAATTTCTCTGTAAGGCTAGAAGAATTGGTTTAGTAAATGAAGTCTAAAAAATATTTCGAAAAAATACATTTGGTCGGAATTGCGAAACAAAAAATAGACAAAATTGATTTTTTACTGCTTTTTTAGCTGGTCCAATAACGAAAATTTAAAAGATGTGTTAGGTCAACTAGTATAAGTGATGAAATTAAAATTGGTTTACGAATTATAAACGATCAAAAGTGGTGTAAAAAGGCCGAAAATCTTGAAAAATTGCAATTTTTACCAGTTTACCTTTCGGTTATCTTTTCTTAAAAATTGTAGATAAAAAAATGCCCATCTCTGTTATAAACCAAATAATAATTAAGTAGATATTTCTTTGAACTTACTCTTAACAATATGTGCATCACGTTTCCAAAAAATTATTTGACATTTTCTGAGGTTTGACTGTTTGAACCCTTCAGGCAAAATAAAAGTATATATATCACTGCCAGAGTAATAAATAATATACGTAAGAAACATTATTTTTATATAATGCTACTTTATTACAGCAACCAGACATACAGACGCGAATAAGAAATATGAAATAACAAATAACGAATATATATAAGAGATGATATCTCTTTCAAATAAATAACTAGAGTAATTCATGAAATGAGAAATTGATTAAATATGATTTTTTATTTCTTACACACTCATTCAAATAAAGCTTTATTTCTACGATGCTCAACAGTGAACAATATATAATACAATTTTTATTAATAGTAGAGTCAATTTCAAATAAATAATAACGAGAGTATGCAATTTGTCAAATAAGAAATTGATTTATTTCTTACACACTTATTCAAACAAAACTTTATTTGTACAATGCTTAACAGTTAACAATAGAATACAATTTTTATATATTATATATATATTATATATTATATATAATATGTATAATATATATTATATATAATATATATATATAATATATTATATATAATATATTATATATTATAGCAAAACCAAACCCATCTATAATCCATAAATATAGAGATAGAATATAATATATATATAATATATATAATATATATAATATATAATATATATTATATATAATTATTATATATATTATATATAATTATTATATATATTATATATAATTATTATATATATATTATATTATATATATATATATATATTTATGGATTATAGATGGGTTTGTGTGTGGTTTTGCTACTTTTTATTACAGCACCCAGCCATAGTCGCAAATAAGAAACATGAAATAACGACAACGAATAAGTGATCTCTTTAAAATAAATAACGGGAGAGTAATTTAATTCGTCATATAAGAGAAGTTCATTAGATATGTTTATTTTATTACTTACATACTTATTTTCAAAATAAAACTTTATGTGTATTGTGTACAATGTCGAAACACAATTATACACACTTTTAAGAGCAGCGTGTATGGATTTTCTCTTACTTATCGACTAAACAATTTATTCTTCTATATTGATTATCCGGGATAGCGCGAACGCAGTCCCGACTAACAAAAATTATACGCCCGAGATATCCACATTAGGGATATTCGCAGGGGTCAGCTCAACCTAAGTGCAATGGAAGAGCCTCACCCTGGAGGAACCGCCTTCGTGATCACGGTAACCTCTACGCCAGGTAAGTATGCTTACTGCCACTTCTGGACGGTATATGAAGGCTATACCGTACACTTTTAACTGCGGGAAACCTCTTCATTGTCGATGCACTCTAGCGGCCGCTTCGAGACTTAATATCATCCATCTCCAACTGTTAGGTAGGACCTGTTACAACAATATGTACGTATCCTTATTCGAAAATGTATACATATATATTATGTATGTACATATGAATTTTATGAATTTATAACAACAATGAGTAGGTGTAATTTAGAATTGTAAAGAAATTAGAAGAATTTAAATATACTGTTATATTATTTTCAACCTATTAAACATATTAAGAGAAAAAGTACATTTCTATTTGCACTCCATATTGTTGCAATTCGTGTAGAGAATTTTTATTTTGCAGAAAAATCCGCTGTTTAGTTATTACAAAACGATTGTTACTGAAAAGTTAATATAATCGTTGATTTGTTTGTAGAGTTAGAAAGAGTACAATTCTATACATAATGAGTTAATGGCATACAGTAACCACACGGTTGAAAAAATTAATAATTATATTGAATCAAAAGTTAATACCAACCTAAGATTAACAAAGGGTTTATCATTTGAGTGCATTTTAAGTATAAAATATCTACAAGGAACAAGTCCAAAGAATAGCAGTTAGTGTTATTTAAGTATAAAATGAATTATTCAATCTTTAAATTTTGTTCAGCCCTTTGTACTCGGAGCTATTTTAACTCAAAAATTAAACATTTCTTCCGTCCTAAAATATTTCCATTCCCTATGATTTTATAAATTTCATGGATGACGGCGACGGCATACAATATTTTTAAGTTTAGTAATTGATTAGATACCGACGTATTTAATGATGTAAACAATACTTTGAATAATGGTACAGCAATGGAGTCTAAAAGTCACCATTCGAGTGCTAAAGGCTAATACAAGGGTAGCCATCTTATTTTTTTACTTCTAAATCTAAAACGTATTTAGCAAAACGGGCTTGAATTTACATCACGCCTTATAGAACGTATGTATGCCCTCAATTTCCATTAACTAAATAAGACAAGATTATATATAAAAAGAATGTTATATTCACATTCTGAAATTCTAGTCAGATCGCAAAATTGATTCAACGTTCGCAATATTTTACTTTCTAGTGAAAACATTATTCTATCGATTGCACATAATGAGTATACACTATAGATAAAAATAGAGTTCGTGAAAGCCTTTGTTTAAATTATTAATCGTAGATTTCAGTTGAATATGCTGCACATATCAATGAAGAGATTCGTGTCAATTGTCACACGTCGTGTACGATTGCGGTTAACCACGCATGTTGCTGGCTATCTAGCGATTAGCTAGAGTCGAGGTAGGTTCTTACAGTGCAAACAGGAAAGACATACAAGACATACATACAAACATACAAGAACAGTACTGTTTCCATTTGTTGATACATATATTATGTTTATGTTATACTTTCCCTTTTAACGTTTAATATTTACCTAACCCTCATAGCTAGACTGCGGATCTTTATGCAAAATTCAATGTTATTTCTTCCCTTAACTGCATGCTTACAATATAGGCTCTAACTGTGCTGGTCGCCCTCCACCCCGACCTAATCCTAACCAACTCAGTAAGTAAACTGAGCTCCTTCGGTGCGAAGTGGGCCACTGGAGTGGGCATGAGTCGGAGTGGGAACACGTAGTGGAGTAGGTAAGCGCTTGCGCGCGGAGTGGGGATCGCTGGCCGCGATGACGTACTACCGAGCGTCGCGCGGGGAGGTGTAATGGTTAAATTTTTAATAGTTTATATCTCCTAAACGCATAGTTTTTTTTTAAATTTGTTTTTTTAATATTGCATTGTCACCCAGTTCTGAGCTATGTTTAAAGTTTCAAGTCTCTAGCTCATCGGGAAGTGGTTTAAAATTCGATTACAAGGTTTGACGCATACAACAACAACGACACGGCAAGCTAATATACAAAGAAATTGGAAGGAAAATATTAAAAAGCATCGCCAGGGCATCTTAAAGAAGAAAAGCAATTTCTTCCACGAGAAAGGCTATCTTCAAAAACTTCCAACTTTAACTGTTTGTTACAGTAATGGTTTTTATTAAATTTTATTAATAGTTTCATTTTCGGGGTTAATGGATATTTAGAAAGCAATAAACACTCAACAGATATCTACATGATACCGTTGGTTTTTGGGCAAAATGTCACTAAATCAACAGAAATTTACATTTATAAATTAAAATCAGACATTCTGTACATAATGTATTTTTTTATGCACGTACATGTGGCCCGCGCGTAGTGTTAGGTTTTCACTTTTGGCCCACTACAGGTTGCTCATCACTGTGCTACAATTTATAGTTTATAGAACTGACTCTGCTCCAAAATTATAATCGGCCAACTAACAATCGTACGTGTTAGAGTCTCCTGAAAGAGCGCGCAATACCAACATTCCTGTATGATACTTTAGTCTGTAGGGACCTACGATTCGCCGGAGTCATTCTCGTGATACTAGCTGTTATGTCAATCAGTCCCCTCTCCGATTGTGAGTCGGAATTATTTGGTTCATGGAAAACGAACATTAGCGTTGTACCCTTAGAGCTTACCATGGCAATTGGCAATCATGGTTCCTTCAGATCGTTGCGTCTTTATTGCCCTTGATTGCATAACCACGCGATAGCTAAACCCGCCGAAGTGAAGAAAACGGCAATATCGAGCGTTGGCTTTGTGACACTTTCTGACATTTTTTACTACAATATCATTGTTTTCGTGTATAATATTCTCCGTTTCACCACTTTTTGTATGTAAAACTGGAACAAATAATATTTCACTGAATGCAGTGTAAGCTCGGATCAATACTTCAATAATAATGTAGAAAACGTATGATTCTATTAGATTAGAGAGAAAGAGAATTACACTTAAATAAAGTCAAGTAGAATTAAATATAAAAACTTGGTAACCTATCAAAGTAATCTGCGACATCTAGTGACCAGTGTTCAAAGTAGATAAAAAATAAATACAGATTTCTATTTATGTTATAAATAGATTCGAACTTTTTTAAAAATTTTGTTTAATTTATAATTTTAAATTTATAGTGTAGAAACATGATTCGACACTCTAAACACATAAATTTGGTTTGACTGTACTATATGTAGATTGTCTGTAGAATTATAATTCAGTAGATTTGAACCTCACGTTATAGAAGTCATTATTGATCCAATCATGTGTCGTCGTTTTTAAGTCTAACTCGTAGAACAGACGCGGGTAATAGACAGACAAATACGTAATACAAATTAGTTCATTCACACGTACGACGAAATGACATCTCTCGGACGGGCGTCGCGCGTCGCGACGCGACGACGCGACGTATTCTTCGGTAGGATTTGAGCAAATGCGACCAGTACTAAACTTAGCTGGCTTCACTTATTCTTACTTACGCAACTCACGCGTCGCATTTTCACGTCCTCTTAAGAGGTGAGCAGCCATTTGTCTGGCTTGTCCACAGACTAACTAAGAACGTACCGAAACTCTCGAGTGTGGAATCATTTCTAACTGATGTCAAATAATCATTCAAACGTTTTTCCTTCCTCATTGTTGTGGTAACACCTTTATTGCTGCAGTAATCAGTCCACTCTCATTTCTCAGCGACGGGTTTCGAAACCAACATTTTGAAATCATGCTTTACTATACATTCCTCCTGTTGCCATCCCATGTAAATAAAAATGGCGCAGAGATAATTTAGATAGATATTTCAATTATCTAGTAGGTTGTCCCAAAAGTTTCTTTCGAAATGTTTCTTTCACTTTTCGTCCACTTTATAATATCAAAATATTTCTACAAACTACAACAAACATAGAAATTTTCTAATATTAGAAAGAAAATTTTGAAAAGATTCCAACTGGGGGGGGGGG
>CM052292.1:1484764-1497888 GCA_028455765.1 Lasioglossum oenotherae | reverse complement strand
TTAATTATTTATTAGAAAATATTATAATTTTCTCAAGATATAAGTTTATTACACACATTATTTATCACCCTGACCTTCATAAACTGCTCAATTCATTTTATATTAATATCGTGACTTATTCATGAAAACTAAGGGAAATCATTTGTCCGAATTCATTTGTCCGGTACTGTATATCAGCGTGTGCACTGTTACGCACGCACATCGAATCATAATAATTCCTAAAGCGGGATTAAATTGTCGTTCCTAGTTTCGTGGTGGCTCAAAGCTCCGAAATCACTTTAATTTCCCATTTATTACGTTCCCTTTGTATAAAGTTTAGTTCGTACGCGAGAACAGTGCTCGGCCCGATCTAACCAACGGATCGGCAATTTCATTATTTCCTTTGCCAGATTATGTTTACCACTTGTTCGCTATAGCTATATGGTCGCTGTACGTATTTATTTTCACCGCTCTTCTTTACACGATTACCCGGAGAGTATCGTTCGTTTCGGGTCCGGAGTCCGGAGGGCATTAATCGGATCGAATATTTAATTTCACCGATTGATTTATAAGTGCCGAAGAACAGGATAATTGACCATCAATCCGGTCCGGCGATTAAATAATTAATTATCGACTCCGATCGATGATTGAATACTTACTTAATTAACCGCGACTATATGTACATCAGGCGAACGAAAACTTTAACCGTTAATTGCGTCTGGTAATCAAGTGTTTCCATTGTAATCGCGGCTCGTTAATTGCACTCGATGTTTCGGGGCGGTGATTTTCGAACGGTTACGAGCTCGAGTGCACTTCTATTTAAATATGATAAACGCCGTATATTTTACCTGTCCCGCGTGCACATCGGTATGCCAATATTGATCCTCTTATCTAGCATCTCTATTTTTGTCAGAGCAACGTCGAAACTGACGCGGAAAGCCACTCTACGATTCTTTTCTTTGCCATTTGACAAGTTGCTGGCTAAAGGGATGTGGAGTCAATAATGTCTTCGAACCGAATGGAACCAAATGGGTCGGAGTCGAGCAGCTTTCAATAGCTTATCAAGAAAATACTTTTTTTACGTGTAATTTCAACCCTTTAGCTTAATCAAGGAGGTAGTCAGATGTAGAACATAGTTGGTCCAAAACAGAATTAAACGTGTCTGAATTGAACAGCAATTTGTACAGACATGTTTTTAAATCGTTTCAACCAAAGAGAAACACAAACGAAAAATATTTTTCGAACATATAACGTGAACAGTTATTTGTCATTTAAAAAAAAAACTCTCTTGCTATGTTTCGTTTAACAGGATTTCCCCGTTGAATTTTTATTTAAAGAAATGTTGCATCCCTTAGGAACTTGTGTGAAAAGTCCTTTCGCGGAACAGACATTTTAGCATCTGTATAATAAAAGTTCCATGGCAGAAGCAAGTTGTTTTCAAGCGTTTATTAAAAAAGCCCTTGGCTTCTGGTCATTTCAAAGAGAAACGCAAACAAGCGTTGAACTGCAACTTAAATACTGTAGGTAAATATTGCAAATAAACAACGTAGGGTAAACTGTGCTATTTATTGCTGGCACTGCACTAGTTATGGGCACTTTTCACTTAAACGGCAAATATTAAGAATTCCTGGTATGAAAAATCGTTTTTTATTGCTTCTTATTTAGATTTCAAAGCGAATTTTCAAGTTGTAAATTTTCATAACAGAGTTCCACCTATGACTGTTAGCAACGCTGCTATATCCAGTAAGACCGATGGATGACCACAGTGCAGTGTAAATAGTGTTTTGTTAAAAGTTGTCATTACGAGTAAGTATACTCCATCGCTTTTTAACTTAATTTCGGACTGTACTACAGATGTAATAAGTGCGTATATGTTTAGTTATAAAACAAATTCAATATTATATTATATTCAATATAATATAATATTATATTCAATAACATATTCACCAACCACACAATTTACACAGGAAAGATAGCCTTTCCAAATGATATTAACGCGATTTATCAAAAAAATTTGTTGCTCCCCGTGTAATGTTCCAAAGTTGCACAAAATTTGTGTTAACCGTCAATGTTGTCTTCATCTCACTATAACTTTGTAAAAACCAACATAGCAACAATTCGAAGCAGAGCATCCGAAACTAGAGATTTCAGGCTTTCAAACCATTGTTTAACTATATCGATACGGCAATTTTTGACGGAGTTATGATCACGTAAAGTGGGATCAATTTTTTGGGTTCTCACAAGTGATCCCTTAATTCTTTTCAGGAGTGTATTTATCGAACAGCATCTAGTATTTTTATATTATTTTTTCTTATCTCGAGTAGCTTTACGAGAAACTTCCATAATTCTTTCGATTCCCTTTCGAAGCCTTTTTAAACAGTAATAGAAGTAAAAATTGTTCACTGTGTAAATTATCCGATCGTTGTCATAATTCGTTACAAGGACATTTTTGCTCTCCATTGAAATATTCGCAGAAGCCGGCACTTTATTCGAAAATTGTTCGGCGCTAACGGCGTGATTAGATCATAGAATTCGCTTGATTAATGTATTCATTCTCTAAAAAGCTATGCTCGTGAGTCTCGCGGATGCTCGAGTATCGCCTCCTCTTCTGCATAATTTCAAAAGGCAAAAGAAAACATGGAAATTAGCATACGCGGAGATATTTCTTTCAATGGTATTGCGAATTGCGACACAATTCGCGAGCACGAGAACGCATTAACGGTGCTAATTAAGATGCTCACGCAGATGGCACTACTGAAGCGCGAACGTTGCACACTTTTAGACTTAGACTTCTTCTATAAAGTAATAAGTATCATTTTCAATTAGTCCTTTAGCGAATAAAAATATTTTATTTAAAATTTATCTAACATTGAAAATGCATTTTCCATTAAAAAACAAACAATAAAAAATAATTTACCACGAAGGGGATTCGAACCCGGGCCTGCAGCGTAACAGTTCAGCTCGCTGCTGTTACGTCACACCATTGCTTGGTAAAAATCTGAACTAAACTATATATATTTTACGGTTATGAAACTTTAATTGCAAATATCTCGAAAACTATTGAGTGTCTGCCCCTATAATGGGGTATTTTCGTAATCAGGGGAACGAGATCTATAACTCTGTAAAGTCTGAACAAAATCCGTGAGGGACAGAGCGGGGGTTCTACTTGTTAGGCGAAACAACTACAGAATTTTACAGTTTCCTAAAAATAGTACAAGTTTTGCGTCTGAAAAATTATGGTCCTATACGATTTATTTATCGTGTACATCTCGTTCGTCTCTCTTGACACAACATTTTACAGGGAAGCACAATTTAAGTTTGATTCATTGCGCCGCATGTTACCCATTGTTCAAATAACGATTACATCGAGCGTAATGTGCACGGGGTTTAAGGCGGATTTCATGAGAGTACGTGGATCAAATTCGTAACGTGCGATTGATGTGCGGAATGTGATCGAATTTTTCAAAATCATCTGAAATTTCGTGGCTAGTTAGAAAAATCAGAGAGCTGGCCTACTTTTATTCAGTGGTGTCAGTGCACTGTGAATTTCATCGATATCTGCAACATAAAAGCTACAAATCTCAATAAAAAAAAATAATCGTAGATGCTATCAGAAAAAGATTCATTCTACCGAAATTCATCAATTATGTTTTAGACTTGTGCAAATTTTAACGTTCTGTTGCTTTTAAAGATTCTCGTAACTCGAGGTTGTCTTCTTCAATATTTTTTCTATTTTCAATGTTCTCAAGTGACGTCAACTCTGTCAATACGTATATCAAAGTCAATGAAATAACCGGTTTCGATTTCGTATTTCACCGCAGCCGTATTTGTAAAGTTAAGTTCATGCAAAGGCTATAGCCGGGTTTCATGGTGAAATCTGCACCCGGCGGGATTTTAATCGGACTTGGACCATTCGATAGCCTACCCAAAAAACTCGTCTCTGCCAAGTTTCAGCCCCCTATTCTCATCTATAAGGGTAGTTATCGAGAAAAATCGAAAAACCAGTTTTTGGCCCATTTTCCCTATTTATTGAAAATTAAAAATTCTGAAAAAAATTTGACACATTTCGGATACTAAGCCACATATTAGGTATCATTTCCAGATTTTTCCGCTGCAAGCTCTGCTTGTGAAAAATGAAAAACACGAAAAAAATCGAAAAAATGCAGATTTCATATAGAAATCTAAAAGATGCTACTCCAGATTTAATTTAGCAATGAGATATTATCAAAAGTATTATGCTCAATTTTTTCAGATTTTTGCGAGTGGTGCGTCATAGTTAAAAAAAATAAAAACCGCTTTTTTCGGCGTACATATATTTTCTGAATCATAAAAATACATTATGTGATATTAAACGTTCCTACGTTCAGAAAAATATTTCCCTGACTTTAAAACTTGCCTAATACATGAACGATAATAATACTATGTACGATATATTCGAATATTTCGAAGGTGATTCCTACGGCGCACAGTGGTTCGGATCGAGAAATTCAGTGACATTTTGTGAAAAATGAACTTTCTCATATTGACATGTACAAAGTTTGTATTGCTTCCTAAATATCCATCTACCTTGAAAATAAAGAAATGAATAAAATATAATCAAAATTGTAATTGTGACGAACACTTAATGTTGCACATTTATAAAATAGGTTGTTTCGCAGAAGAAAGATGCTTATCTTTATCTGGATGCCCTGACTCACCAGTTTAATATTTTTTCTCTGGTCTTCTTTTAAGATGAAGAGAATTCCTTTACGATAAGAATTTACACGCTCAATTAACAATTAATTTAAATAATGTATTAAAAAAGTAATGCACAGTGAAGGCACGGAAATTGTCAAAATTCCTCATCTTCGATACGGAATATCTTTTGAGTTCCAAGTAGCACCGCATGATTACAAATTGTACTATATTCGGTACACTTTTCCCTATATAGTTATGCACGATTTACTACCAACATCGTCCATCCACGCAAGTTATTAATGATTAAAGTGTATCCATCGCTGCGTCGAGCGCGAGCGCCAAGATCGTGCGAGACGCGAAGAATCTCTTCGCACGCGCGCGAGCGGACTGTTTCCATTGTAGCCTACAAGCAATTGTTTGTTATTTTTTTTTTATTGCCGCTAGTTCAAGAAGCTGCGGAATTGATACTTACATAGATTTAAGTCAATCAGCCAATAAAGTAAGTAAAATGTTATTAAAAATAGTTAAACATATTAAATTATTTATCATTAAAAAATGATTATTTTTTCACATTTTTCAGTGAAAATTTCATCGCAATAACTTTTACGATTCAAAAGCTGACAAAGTGTCACTGAATTTCTCGATACGGACCATTAAAACATTTTAATTATAAATTATTAGAAAAAATAGTTTGTAAACTTATAATATATGTAAACAATTTTGTTTTAAGAAAAAAGTATCAATGAAAATTAATTAATAAATATTGTTTAACAAATGAAAAAAATATTTAATTATCTACAGTTAAAAATCACTATTTTTAAAATATTTTTAGTGTAAATTTCGTTGCAATATCTCTAATGGTTCAAAAGTTATAACAAAATGTCACTGAATTTCTCGATCCGGACCACTGTGCGGCGTCGCGTCGAGGTGTTCCGAATCCTCGACATCTTTCGAAGCGAAGTAACAGCGGGTCTTCCGCAAAAGTTCGAGACGATGGGTAGTCGGTAGCGATGTCGGGAATCGCACGATGGAATAGTTAGTTATTCTATGGTCGTTTGTCACTCGGTAAAGATTGCCGGAGTAAGGAAGACGGATAAGTGGTTTTTCGCATGAGCTGAGGAGGCGACGCGCGACGCCTCGGAACTTTAAACGAATCGAGACAGAGTCGCTTCGTTACTTTCGACGAACAAACAAAATCCATTTTCAAGATAGAATAAAAGTTTATTCGGAGCGAGTTGTCCTTATTTCCTGTGTATTCCGGTTATTCTGGAAAATCAGGGGAGGAGACACCCCGCCCGCCCGGTCGCATCCGGTTAAACTTTTAGAACTGCGAATGAGAGAGAAGAGTTACGATAACTGTAGATAGCGTCGCGAACAGCCATATTCCTGAACTCGGTGGGGAGGGGAGGGTGTGGGTGTCTGAATCTATGGGGCCATTCATTTTTCTATTGAATTATGGCGCTCGCGGATTATCTTCGGAAGTGTATTCAGCGTGGAATTACCGTACACAATTATGTGCTGCGGAGGTTAGCATACCAGAGCATTACACGGCCGACTATCTCTTGCCGAACCATGTAGGGATATTGTGCTCGAAATGCGCAATAATTCTTGTCGTTTCACCATATGCTGCCCGGCTAATGCGGTAGAAATCATTGCAACCGCAATTGAATTTGTCAAGCCCCTATTATTAACACTTTACCTGCCTATAATTACACGAATTACTTGCAATTTGCTGCAAAACGTCATATATACAATACATATATGTATATTGTTGAAATATACAAATATTAAATCGATCGTTGCTTGAGTGAAACAATAGATTCATTTTGAATCTCAACCTTTTCTAGCTCGATCAGCTAGAGACTTGAAACTTTAAACATACCTCAGAACTGGATGACAATGCAATATTTAAAAAACTGTGTAAAAAAAAAAGAAATATTTCAAATACATATTGCGACTAAAATAGTACTGACATTATATTCAGTCAATATTACCACAAATAAAAAAGTAAGCTAATCAAATAAAAATACCATAATTTGTCTTTCGTGATGATCTATGATGACCGATTACATTAGTTAATTAATATCTCTACTGCCTCAGGATTTAGTATTTTAGGATTTTTAAAAATTTTATTACAAGATTTGACGCATACGACAACAACTCGGCAAGCTAATATAAGCGTGGTAAAAAGGGAAAGTAACTTATTTGCACACCTAATATACATACTGCATATGTATAAATGGTGTCGAAATATGGCACCTACCTGGATTTTCTCCACAGAAAAATCGTACTACACTTTTATAAAATAATTTCAACTACGAGTTTAAGGAAGGTCGCGATCCTCATCGTTTTCGGATTTAACATTTTCCGGATTATGTAAATAGCCGCACGTTTAAATTACACTGAAAGACTCGATTGAATTTTAATCAGAAACTTCGAGCTACATTCTCCTCTACCCCGGGATCATTAATCTGCCTACTCCCAAGCTTTTCTCATAATTCTTGCAATCAAATTTCCTGCGGAACTATAAGAATTCTTAAAAAGTTCCTCCATTCAGGAATTTTCCCGACCCTGAAATTATTCCGATCCCCCGTCAGGAATCGGTTAACAAAGCCCACTTAATTATTCCGTCGGATCTTATAAATAGCACAGAAATGATGTCACTTGAACAGGGTCGTGGTCGAAATTAAATCGAACGTAATACGGTTCCGCGGAGGTCGATGATCTAATTGTTTTTTTCCCCGACGAATTGTTCGCCGCCGGTGACCCGACAGGGACCGAATTAAAATGGCCGACGGATTATTGGTCATCCTTGGTCATATTTTTTTCCGGCGACACCGCGACCACGCGAAATTGATACGAGTTATCACGGCCGGGTCCGTGTCTGCGGATTTCCCGCGAAAAAGATTACCCCCGCAGACTAAACGAAATCGCGTTTAAATCATTGTTACTAAATAACGAAACGTGAATTAACGCGCGAGAAATTCTTTCTGTAACGCTGGGAACACGGACATGTCGAGAACGTAAGTCAGCATTTATTGAATAAGTTCTCGCTGTTTCTTCAAAGATGGCAGTAGCAGTACCCCGTTCGTGGAATGTCGAATGGTAACACACATGCAAGGCAGTAGTGTGTCTAACCTTAAATTTCAGTGTATGGTAGTTCACTTTAGTGTAAACAAAGTAATTTTTTCTTAGTTCTGAAAATGTCTACTTTTGTGCCAAATAGAGTGTATTTGCGGGGAATTTTATTGCACTACTTTATTCAAAAGAAATCTGCAGCTGAAGCACATAGAATTCTTGTTGAGACTTATGGTGACAATGCTTTGTCGGATACGACATGCAGAGACTGGTTTCGACGCTTCAAAAATAATGATTCTGAACTGGAGGATAAAGAACGTTCTGGCGCACCGAAAAAATTTGAAGACGAAAAGTTGGAGGAATTACTCGATCAAGACCGATGTCAGACGCTAGCAGAACTTGGAAACACATTACAAGTAGATGAGTCAACTGTTTCAAAACGTTTAAAAGTTTTAGGAATGATCCAGAAGCAAGGACATTGGGTACCATATGAATTGAAGCCGAGAGACGTCGAACGGCGTTTTCTCACGTGTGAACTACTGCTTCAACGGCAGAAAAGAAAAGGTTTTTTTGCACCGCATCGTGACTGGCGATGAAAAGTGGATACACTACGATAATCCAAAGCGTAGAAAATCGTGGGGTAATTCCGGCCATGCATCAACATCGTCTGCAAAACCAAATATCCATGGTTCAAAGCTTCTTCTCTGTATTTGGTGGGATCAGCAGGGTGTAATTTATTATGAGCTGCTCAAACCGAATGAGACTATCACGGGGAGCGCTATCGACTTCAATTGATGCGTTTAAGTCGAGCCTTAAAAGAAAAACGGCCGCTATACGAGCAGAGACACGACAAAGTGATTTTGCTACATGACAACGCTCGGCCTCATGTTGCAAAACCAGTGAAAACCTACCTGGAAACGCTTCAATGGGAAGTTCTACCCCATCCGCCGTATTCACCTGACATAGCCCCTTCTGATTTTCACCTATTCCGTTCGATGGCACATGGCCTAGCTGGCCAGCGCTTTCATTCTTACGAAGAAGCTAAAAAATGGATCGTTTCTTGGATAGCCTCTGTTGATTACTGGAATATTTGAATGGATTAAAACAATGAGATTTTACTTTGTGGAAAGAGCGATGAATATATTTCTGATAATACGTGTTATAATACGTGTTCATAGTTAGAGCGTGGTTGTACGTCTGAGATACAATCTACATAGACGCGTGTCATTAATAAGGTAATTGTACAGATGTCGCTTAGTTACATTACAATAAGTGATTTCTATATTATCGACATATATGTATATATATATGATAACTTGCAGTTATACATATTTCCAACAGCCTCAAAAGACATGTCGTTTTTCCGACGCGGAATTCATATACTGCCAGAAAGATGGGAGAAAGTGGTCGCTAGTGATGGGCAATACTTTGAATGAAATGTTTTTGTTCCTTATAATTTAAGTAAAGCTTTTATTTTGTAAAAGAAACAGCGAGAACTTATTCAAGGTCCGAACAGAAATGATTCTGTGCCAATATTATGTTAGGAACAACAATCGATACAAAATGAAAGTTCTCGAGTGCAATAACGAGAATTGACCAGCGAACTTTGTTTCTGCAATTCGATTATGAGAGAGAGAGATGCGGTTGCATGGATGCAGTGGTAATATACGTGTATGTGACGCGATATTGCTGATGGTGTTTGTTCAGTCGCGCGCGGTTTTCTGAGTTAGGTGTTGCCGTACATCCGGCAGCTGGAAAAGTACGACCCTATTTGAGAATTTGTTCCATGTATAAAATTACACGGTACAGCTCACGGATTAAATGGCCTCGCGTACAGCATATTTTTTGAGAAATGAATTTCTTCGATCCACAAGGATGAACGCAAATCCTCGGGAGGTAATTCTATCCTCCAGCTTCGGTTCCTTTTTGCTCAAGCAATCATCCCATGTCCGATTTCACCAGCAGTCTTCCCTCAGCCCGCGTACACAGCGTTCGCAGCGAAAAGATGTACCTCGGTTATTACTTTCGCGTCCATACAATGCGTACGTAACGAAGCGACGTTGAATGGCGTCCTCTCCGCGCAATCGGCGTTCAAATGTCTTTCTTTCTCTCCGGTTAATTTTCCATTTTCACCCTCTCTTTTTTTTCTTCTCCGTCCCGTCGCATCTCGTTTTGCTAATTATTCTGATTTTGCACGATTATGTTTTGTTACTACAGCACAGCATATACTGAAATCTGGTTAACCCTTTGCTTTTGCGACATTGATTTGCTTGAACCTGCTCGAACCTGCAATTGATTGTCCTACAGCGAAAGGGTTAACCCGAACACATGTCATTTCATTTCTGTTTTGTTATTTGGTTTTAGGCGAGCTTCGTATTTCGAAGCAATTCCAATGCGCGAATAATAAAAAAATACCGATCTCGTGGGTCTGCGACAAAGAAAACGACTGCGGAGACCATTCCGATGAAGCCGAGGAGGTATGCAAAGGTGAGCGATGAGACGGTTATTCAAATGTATCGTGTGCACTTTGTACGGGTTCGGAACGATGCCGAACCCCCGCTATAAAAGATCGAATAAAATACGCGAGCGTTCGTGTACCTCTCTTCCTGTTTTACCCAAAGCAACAGGGAGCAAAAACCGCGCTGTGTATGATCGATATTCGAGTTCCGAGGGAAAAGAAAAGCAAGAGAAAATCCCGGGGAAAAAACAGAAACCTCGGTGGGGCAATTATTGTGTAGAAAAATTAATTCGTAGCCTTACGTTCGAGAATTTCTTGATTATTTCCAAACAAAATACGTTCTACTCTCTCCATCGCCATACAGTATACGTATACATATAATCTTCATCACTTTTTATGCAGCTAGGCAATTAATTAATCAAATTAATGGGTGAATATAAAATTAATTTATAATTGATTCATTCTGAAAGCTACGACTATATACTCTATACATGTAGATCTGACATTGTCATTGTTTCGTATAATCAAAAGTAACAGAGATATTTAAATACCTACATTACAATTGAACATATTTTGACTCATGGTAGGACATACAGTAAGAAGCATAACTGATTTCACACACTTTAAATCAGAACAACTTTTTTATGAATGGACCAAACGACTTCAATTTCTCTGTAAGGCTAGAAGAATTAGTTTAGTAAATGATGGGTAAAAAATATGTTGAAAAAATGCATTTGGACGGAATTGTGAAAAACAATAGTAAAAATTAATTTTTACAACTTTTAGCTGGGCCAATAACGAGAATTCAGAAGGCGTGTCTGGTCAACTGATATAAATTATACACGCTCCCAAAATTTCATTGAAATTAGTTAATTGGTTTGCGAATTATAAACGATCAAAAGTGTTAAAAATTGCAATTTTTCAAGATTTTCGGCCTTTTTACCACTTTTGATCGTTCATAATTCGTAAACCAATTAACCAATTTCAATGAAATTTCAGAGCCTGTATAATTTATACCAGTTGACAAAAGACATTTTTTAAATTTTCGTTATTGGGCCAGCTAAAAAAGTTGTCAAAATCAATTTTTAGTATTGTTTTTCACAATTCCGACCAAATGCATTTTTTCAACTTATTTATTACACGTCATTTATTAAATTAATTCTTCTAGCCTTACAGAGAGATTGAAGTCGTTTGGTCCACTCATATAAAAGTTATTCTGATTTTTTGTTGTATGTATTTGTTCATTTCCGAAAATATGTTATGAAATAAATGAGATTCACTAGAATTTTCCTAGATTTAAATTTTTCGAGGAATACTGTAATTTCTCGAGAAATAAGAAATAACCAATTACAAAATTTCTCGAGAAGGAACACTAATTGCAAGTGTCAGCAATAGTACAGTTTACGCTATTTGTACGTCCAATATTTTCCAACATTTTCGTATAAATATAATAAACGTTGGCGTATCGCGAGAGGGAGGGCAGCAAGAGGAAATCCGGAAAAAAGAGGACCCGGAGCAATTATTTTCGTTTTATTGACTAAAATCATTTCATACGAAAGAAGCGACTGCTATAGCGATGCGGGGAGAAGATCTTGGCCTCGGTCTTCATAAATATGGATCCCTGAATGCCTGCGGGTTCTACTCCCCCTTTTTTAAAGTGGCTATTGCTCCGGGAAAAATTCTGTAGCTCCTCAGGAACCGCGTTTGTATCCTCCGAGGATGTAAGTACCTTTCAGAATCGAAGTAACGAACGTAATTGTACAGAATAAAATAAATAGAAATGGTTTTGTAATGTCGGAGGAGCCCGTGACGCGAAAAAGTTGCTGCTAATTATAAAGCTAGCAAATAAAGCGACTCGTCTACGCGAATATCTCGATTCATAAAAGAGATCGCGAAGCTGCGCGGTAATCATACGAAGGTCAGCGTATAAATTACCATCATCCCGGTTTACAATGCTGCGCAGTTGCGCGAATCAAACGCTGATTTAGAAATTTACTATGATTCGCGCGATTGAGCGATCCGAGCGATGATAACCCAGTGACCTCGGCGGATCACCGATAAGATAATAAAAAATTATGAATTGTTTTTTTTAACTGACTTCTGACTTTTAATTAAAAATAATAAAGGCGTTTTAGTGTCGGAGGATTAAACTTGCTACGAAGCGCAGGCATTTAATATTAATAGCTCGTATACAGTGGTCTTCGAAAGTCCTCGTACGATGCATTTTTATCGACTGTTCTGATAGTCGTGCTGCATTCAAGCAAAGTTCCCAGACAATCAAATTCGATAAATAACGCTCTGGAACTGTATGAGATTTCGCGAGGATTAAAGACGTAAAAGTAGATTAATCCATGCGCGTGCACTCTGCAATCGAAGGCTCCATAAATGCACACTGAGAAAACAATCCTGTCGAAACAAAAAAAATATATGTTGATTCAATAAGATGTACTATTGAATAGTGCCAATATCATATGAACTTATTTTAATATTTAATACTATTGAATTTCAATAGCAAAACTCACTTCCGCCAATCATATAAGCCAATAGCTTGACCATCAATGTTTTCAAAAAAATAAGATATGGCCTCAAACCAATTCCAGTATAAATAAATACATTTCTCAAATTTTTTAAACAACATATCTGATTGAAGGAAAAAAAGAAATGGTAATTGTGCATAAAAGGTCCCACCTCACCGATTTTGATAAAATTTAAATATGTTGTCAAACTCATCATTCCGAACAACTTTTTCCTATACATGTTAGCGTCGCTCAGCCTTGATTTTTGAGATATTTGCGAAAAACTATCGTTCGATTATTGGCGATAGTTTTTCGCAAATATCTCAAAAACCAAGGCTGAGCGACGGTTACATGTATAGGAAAAAGTTGTTCAGAATCTTCACCCTGACAACATATTTAAATTTTATCAAAATCGG